>NNCF01127780.1:319043-375012 GCA_002313205.1 Laupala kohalensis | reverse complement strand
GACGTGACCAATCAGGTGGATGACGTGACCAATCAGGTGGATGACGTGACCAATCAGGTGGATGACGTGACCAATCAGGTGGATGACGTGTTTGGTTAGGTGAGTTATGCGGATAATAAGGCGGATGACGTGGTTGTCCTGGATATCGAGAAGGGATATGAGATGAGTGAGACTGACATTGAGAGGATAATTGGTTGGAGAATGGCATGGATCACGTAGAGGAGGAGGATCCGCTGGCACCGGCAAGAGAGTCTGGAGTCAAGATATTTGAGAGGATAAAAGAAAGTTATGAAAGAGAACATATGAGGATCGTGAGGGGAACAGGGGAGATTGGCATATTGTCAGGGGCTGTATCTTGGTTTGGCGAGGAGGAGGAATGGCGGACGAAAGCCAAGTTAGAGAGGAGGTCAGCAGAGAAGAATAAGTTAAAGTGAGAAGTACTTAAAGCAAAACTTCCTCTTCTTTAAAATTCACTAGAGTGCACATGAAATACTTCATATTGCACAAAATAGTATAAATAATTTTTAAAGTCATAAATGAGGGTAGTGAGCTCTGATGTCAACTGATATACGAGATGGAAGAATATTGATATCTTTATAGATTAAGAACATGGATAATTTGAGAGATTAAAAAAATATTGAATAGAAAACACAGAACAGTAATTTTGGGGAACATAATGAAGTTATACTTATGTAACTAGCCACTGGAAATTCTACAACATTTGGAGAGGCAGGTTAAATTAATAATTCTGAGTAAGAATTATGAATACAGTGATTCCTAAACTTGCAGTTACACGTGTTGACAACTGAGTCAATAATACTGACGAAGAAAAGAAATATGGTAACTATGCTAACATAAATCAAGGTGAATAGTTTATCAAGGACATTGATATAAAATCATGAAAAGGTAACGCAAAGTATTAAAAGTATAGGAACCTAGTTGAATAGAGGGTAACTATATAAGCTTTAATGATACAATCCATGGAAGTTAGGTTTCAGGAACATAAAACTCCGAAATATACGTTTTTCAGAACATCGTCACCTTCGCTGTCAGTCAAGCTAGAATAAAATATAATAACACTAAGAATATTGAGTTAATATTTCTCTGGTGCAAGTACGGTTACGTCTTGATAAATATTGAACAGAATATTACTGTCCGCACAAAGAATAGTACAACGAAATTGTCCGAACACGAAATTTTCATGGGTCGTTCTGCTCATAATTTGTAACAATTGCGTCAGCGACAGGTAGAGTGGGGTGGGGCCCGTAGGCAGACGGGCGATAACAACACAGATTACTCATCGCCTTGGCACGCCAAGCCGGTCGTTGGCCCGCCACGGCGGAATAAGCTAACTTACAAACTTCCGCTTTTCTAATTATAGCGAACAAGCCCCTCTCTTTTCTGGGACGAGTCGCTCTATTTCGCACCGTCCAAGGCTACGTTTGTGTTTGTCGCAGGAGGGCGACGAGAGAGCGGGGATACGCGAATGCAGGAGGAGGAGTGAAGAACTAAGATACTAGAGAATTATTCTTACAGTAGAAATAAGCGAAAAGTATAGGGATAAACGAGAATAGCTACATACAGGGAAAACTGTGTACAGCATAATGCCGTTAAAACTGCAGTGCAGTTAAGGTAGAAAATTTGTCTAAAGAGATAACACTCAGAAAAGTCTAAATAACAGAAGAATTGTGGAAGTGGATGAATTTATAGCAGTTACGTAGATTGGCGAGTGCCTGGAGCTTCAAGTTACGCGAAATTTTATTATCAGATGGCGTCCGAAAAATAGAGTAAGAAACTTAATTCCAAAAACCAGCAGTTAGTACTTCTTTACGCGTATATATCATCTCCTAAAATCCCATCTGATATCTACAAAAAACCATTCATATTATTTTTTTCGGTAGTGGGGATGTGGAATATTAATTAATATTCTGAATACTTTTCTTTGTAGTTCTAAGAATTTTTTCTTTTTATATCTGGAAATCTTTTTTATTTTTATAACTTATATCATCGAGTACATTTATTTTCTCTAAAAAAAACGTGAATCAGACGTTTTTCAAGTGAAACTTTACTACAGGACATAAATTTAGATTTCCTTTTTATTCAATGATGGTAATTTCTCCTGAAATCTTCCAAGATGCTATCTGCAATGCGGGTTGCATATGCAGTCGCAAATATTGCTCTAAAACGCTTGCGAAAACTTTTTCTTTTTATGACCCTCTCAAAGCGAAACTTTCATTAAAAAGGCTCTGTATATTGAGCTAATAAGGAAAAATTAAAACATTTTAATACACATTTTTGCTTTAAAAGAAAGAAAACTAGAAAATAAATAAATTGTTGATCAATTCAAAAATTCAAAAAAAAAGTTTTAAAATAAAAACGATTCTTTAAAATAACAGTTTAATTTACAGATGAACTTCACTAATATAAAGAAAAAGAAAAAAAGTAAATCTTACAGCAAAAATATAACAGAAACGTGATAACTTCAATTTGAAAGTTTTTTCCTAACGAACCGCATTAATTTTGATGAATTCATATTGTATACTTTTGAAATGACAGTAACTGGTGTTCTTCTTCAATATTTCGAACAAGGAAATGATAAAAATTAGATTTATGTAGTACATACGTTCGAAGATTATTTCGATGTCGTGTTTTATTGTACACGTGTTCCCTTTCCGGAATGATAGTTTCTGTTGCTTTCTCTGGATCCAATATAATAGACGTTCGGTGCGGGAGTTGTACGGTAACCATCGTATCAGGAGTTATGCGGTAAGTACGGTTCATATCTCACAATTTCTCAGGAAACATATCTTTACAGTTTATTTTCATTGTAATATCTTAAGGAAATTTGTTTTAATAGAAAATTGAATTGTGAAATATTTCTTATGCTTCCAGTTTCGTGTTATATCAAAGTAAGGTGTATGGTATCCACAAAACATATTACTACATTAATTCGTTTCGAAACAGAAGATCATATTCTTCGTGCATTTGATATATTTCACATTTCACAAGGAACTTCGTATTACACTTTATATAAAAACATAAGATTATGTTTTCATGCATTTACAGTCGATTTATAATTTAATAATTAATTTCGTCAAACGTCAACAAAATTTACAAAGTTTTGTTATGTGGTAAAATTAATAAAAAGGAAATAGAAAGATAAGAATCATAAAGCGAGGAAATAGTTAAAAATACTCAAGAATTGTAGAAACCGGAAATTAAATGCAACATACTTAATTTTCCAAAACTGAATTTTACCCAAGATTAAGACAAATCAATCCATACTAAAAAAATTAAGACCAATTATACCCCAAATAATCATTTTGACGTTCATCTTACAATAAGCAATTCACTTTCGAGATACAACTTTGCTAACTCATCCACACTAATTTAACATCGAATGAGACGCACATTGTACACAAATAAAGGACCGGAAGATCCCACTTATTCACCGAATCAGAGGTAGATTGCGGGCAGACTACATGGAGCCAGAACCGTCGCGACGAGACGGAGGTGGTAGCAACAGTGGTGGGGGTAGTTTAAGACGATGCCGCGAGCGTCTCCCTTGAGTATCCTTGATGGCAGTGGAGCCGCGTTTCCGAGGTGGATACGCTCCCGTCGCCGCCGGTAAAGCGCGGGTGGGGGTGAGCGCGTCGTGCGTCGCGAAGGGGGTGGCATCCAACCAAGGAAGAGAGGGGGGAGAGGGAGCGGCGGAGGCGGCAGCGGACGCGGAAACTCAATTTCCGCTCGCTTCCGGCGTCATGGCGCCACCTGAGGCGCGCACGCGCCAGCCGCCTTCATTTCCTCGCCTCGAGTGGCGGCGACGAGGGCGTTGGGGTTTGCAGCGCGAGGGAGAAGACGGTAGAGGAGGACTAACTAGTGATAGAAGAGAAGGATACGAAATACTATTTGTGAAGGTAGGAAGGTGGAAATATTACCTCACTAGAAATGTTCGATCAAGATATTCTTTGAAATGTCTTTGAGGCAGGGTCTTTGTAAGCGGTTTGGTTCTTCTGTAATGTTTGAGGTAAAGAAGAAGTACTTTAGTTTGGATGGTGTTGACTCAAATGACATCTCTCTCCCTAACATAAACATTCCAACATAAAATTAACAACTGAATACACCTCCAGAAATTGCATTTACCTTCTAGGTTGCACTATCTGTAAAAGTTTTTACGTAGAGAAACAACTCTCCTCTCAACATCAGGGTGAACAATCACAGAGATTCTTGTGATAAATCCATTTCTTCTCCAGTTTTCAAAAGTATTACTTTCTACAACTTACTTTCTGAATGTGACCTATTCAACTGAAATAATCTCGTTGTTTATTGACAACACAGTGATCCTATTCCTCATGATGCTATGTTCAAAGTCGTTACTATCCTGCGTACATATAACGATTCCCAATAGCAGGGACTAAATAAACCTCAACGATACGTTTGTAATCATACAATGGGTGTTAGTAGTATATTTAATTTTAATTTAATTATACATTTTCACTTTCTATGATATCTGGGAATATAATAAACTATATTATTACTACAACTTTGGCTTCTAGTGACCATTTAATTGAGAAAGGTGATTTAACTTTTGCAAACGTTATATGTTTTACAAAGGTTAAATAAAATACTTTTGTGTGAAGATATTCTTTCTAAGAATCTTATATTACATATTATTATTTACAGTTCATGTTATGACCAAATATTTGTTTGGTTTCGAGGAAACTACCTCAACATTAAATAATCAAATCCTGGTTTGATTTAAATAACTGAAAGGTTTAAGGAATTGTTTTTTCACTGAAGAAATTACAACTTTAATATTTTGTCCCCTTATAGAAAATTTTCATGGAAAGGATTGTAACTTGAATAGTTTGTGGTCATGATATTAATAGCTCACCGGATTCTTGAAGTTGGATTTTTTTCCATTCACACATTAATCTATACGAGCCAACAAATTTTGATATTTCAACAAAACAGTTGCTAATGATACAGCTCAAAAATGACTAGACAAACCAAAATATGAAACATTAAAAAAAAAAAATTTCAGTAACCAGTAATTGACTAGTAAAATTTAATCATGGTATTTTCACTGGAAAGAGTATAGTAAGAAAGTTCTAATACGCAAAATATTTATAATTCTAATATGCAACAACTAATTCATATTTTTTGTTTACTGAATGTTACGTTCTACTAATGTTAAATATAAATTATGAAAGCAAGTGATGTTGGCATAGTTCAATTGGTGGTATCGAATCACTTCAAATCCATAGTGGTAGAATGAATACATGTCACTTGTTATACAGGAGTGGACGATTCAATTACTGAATCTGGCCGTTAATTTCAGGTTTTGACAACGCAGAGTGCGAAAGCTGTAAATTATTGAACGTGTTAATAAATTCAACTATGTTTCCTGTCATCGCTACATCGATTAATAACCCGAAATGAAGTATGATAACTGTTTTGAATATTGAGGATTACTCGAACTTGGTGTTTACAAAAGTCACTAAAATAGTACTGTTTTATTTGTTGATGGAAACTTTAGAGTGAGGTCTTAATCAGAACTAGTATGAAGCAAAAATTGTCATTCTGTTCTAATATATGAAAATAAAATATCCTAAGGCAAAATACTCACGAACTCTTAGTCAAACACGCAATAAAATGTCGAACATTACTTACTATCAAGCACCCTAATCAGCCATCAATTTATGCTTCATATAAAATATAAAGATCTGCACTTACGCCCGTGTTATATCTGTTCTAATAATTTATATAATATAAAGTAATTATTCCCACTTCCCGAACTGTCCACTAATTTAATAGGACAGATTCAGAATATCCTTAAAGCCAAGGGAGGCCACTTGGAATCGTCAGCTACAATATTTATCAGAAAACCTACCAGAAAAAACCATTGAATCACGGTAAAGGTAATGAGTCTAGACAGAACTCTTGTCGTATTCCTAAAGAAAGTACATATACCGTTTGGCATATTATTGGGAAATTTATAAGGAAACAGAGCATTTAATCCCCAGAATTATTTTGCCTGTTACGTGGGCAAATTTGATATTCGAATGATATAAAATGAACATTACTGTGGCATGGCATATCACCCCAAATAATAAAGTTTCTCATAGAGGTAGCAGAAATGATCCCCAATAACAGAATAGAATTATTCATACATCGAGAATACAAATTTTAGTAGGACATCACATTGTCTTTGTTCCTTGCCGGTTTCTTCAGGATCTAATAAAACCAGGATTCTTTACAATTTCTATGTCCTCTTAATCAACCCTAGAATAGCAAAGAAGTGTCCTGGAAACCAGCGATATGGGAACGTACTCTCCACTGCTTCGCAGTCACAGAGGTCATTTGACACATGGCATCGCTTTCCCATTCGTCATCCCCGTCGACCGCTTTTTTTATCGGCCGCGTCGCTATAGATACCCGTCCGCAACTGCGCGATGCACACCTCTTAGTTTTTCGGTGCCTGTGCAAAGAGAGATAAGAGCACAGCGCTCCCAGATAATTGCACGGACGCTGCTGCATCGCCTCGCATCCCAACTCACGCGCTGCGCCAGCGGAAGTGAAGGTGAACTAGGAAGTTGGATTCCGCCGCTGAGAATTAGGAAATAAGGGTAGTCCTGATCAGTCAGCTATTTTTAATCTATTTTTACATGAATTATTTTCAGTGGAGGCATAATTTCTCCAAGATTTTTCTTAGGTGATTTTCAATTTCTTTTCTTTTTACTTAGTATGGATGTGAAGAGTTATCATTAACTCCGTCAATATATACATCTTGGTGGGTACAAATGAAGTACGTTAATTCAGAATTAAAAGTACATTGATCTCTGACGAGAAATGTTGATTGAAGAGGCACTTGGCTATGTAAGTTTCTTTGATTTAATTGCATTACCTTTGTGGTACAAGAAGTTAACAGAAGAGGGTCATTTAAAAAATTTATACTTTAATATTATTTTATTATATGGTTTAAAATTATGTTACATTCCCCCTTGGTTTTCTTTTAGTCATAAGCAAAAAAGATTAATTTAAATTATCGAAAAATGATAGGCAAGCAGTGAGCATATGAGAAACGTTAGTTCCTTAGTGGTTTGATCCCATACCAATCTAATACCACACAGTCCGAAATACCGTACAAATTTACTACGCTGGCATTGCAGCTCGGCGCAGTGGTTCCATCAAGACGTGAGCGAGTATCAGTACATTTAGGAGAATACATGACCTGTTTGATGATACTACTGATAATCGTATGTATACAGTACATGCATGGGTATTATATTACGCCATTAAGACACAGCATAGGTAGAATTTCGACGGTAAGGTCTTTCTCAGCAACTGATTGACAAGAATCGATAATTAAGTGTAATTCAATTTATTCAATTGGGTAAAAGACAGATTACTACTATAAGAGGTGACCAAGTCTTTGCGACACTGCAGTGCAGGCTACATGTCACCAAGCCGCAAACGACCCCCTGCATCGAGAGAGAACTGGGCAGAAGAAGGTTGGGGTTTCTGCGGCGCGGAGGTAGCCCAGATGCGACTGTTTATTATTTGCAGCACGTGTGCACGCGAAGGTTTCATGTGACCCATCGTCTGGCATTCAGGAGGTCATGCTTCCTGTTCCTATCTGGTATCTATAAACATTGTTCACTGAAGTCGAAGGGAAGGGAAAAAATTTCATAAATAAACCATACTGTATGAAGAATTAAATAAAATACTAGAGAGTTTTTGCGTAACGTACACGCTTCCTAGCGTATGCGTTACGTAGATGATGCTAGTCGCTTAACGTACACGGAAAGATTTAGTGTAGTCGATGCATTTTGCATAGCATACTTTCCACTCAAATTACACTAAAAATTGTGAACCCAAACAAACTACATCTATGCAAGCACAAGTAAACTGTACTGAGAGTACACCAGCATGTGCTCATACGGCACACACAATGAAATTATCTCACGTATACCCTCTTAGATATCAACAAAACCTCAAATCCAGACCAGAATCCGCCATGACCTCTCTCACTAGCGAACAACTAACATCATACGCTAACAGAGGCGTTGTAACGTCCTATGCTGGGAGCGTTTGTGTACCACTAACTTCTGAGCATGCGCAGAAGCAACTTGCAGGTGGGTAGTGTATACGATAGCTCGCAGCTACGTTAATCAAAACCTCCCTACTGTCTATTCATAAGTTGAATATAACTTTTAAATAATACAGCTGAAATTCAATGAAGATTCATAACATGTCATATCAAAATATCGATTCTTTGTTTGAATATTTTAATAGCATACATTAAAATACAAGAAATTTAAATAAATAAATAAACTTTAACATTTTGAAATTCCAGTTCTAGATTTTGAAGTATTTTACGTAAACCAAAATCTCATTTGTGATTGTAAACTAAATAGTTTTTCCAATAAAAGGAAAAGGACAATAGTTACGCTCAATTTTTTCTCCTTAGATGTTAGACAAAAATGAATGAATTAAAATGAAGTAGGAATTAGTTATGTTATCTAAAAAATAAATATTAAATGAAATAATACAACCAGTATTAACGAATAATACGAATTCTTTCATTGATTAAGAATTTATTCTGCATTTCGCTTGAGACACACGGAATATAAAGAAGGATATAAAGAAATGAAGGGTATCGGTAGACTTTAATTTGTACTAATGTATCATGTTGAGCACAACTCACATAGTAGCTATTTAATTCTCTGTAACAATATTTGGAAAGTATTGTGAGAATGAAAGAAAATTAGTCTCTCTTGAACTCATCTAATGTTGAAGTAATTCGTATCTCTTTACAGAATATAATTAAAGCAATCTCTCAATTCATTCAATTCTTTTCTGTAACATTTCGAGCACACAAACTCAAAAAAGAATGACGATCAAGATTGCTCACAGAAATGAAAAAAAGGACGTAAGAACAATGGGAATAAGAATGTGTTAGAAGAAAGCTCAAAAGAGAATAATGGATGGAACTTGAGGAGAAAACCAAGACTCATCAAGGGTCCGCGTAATGACATTTACTTTTTCTGTTCAAGTAAGAACAATGGTTGAACAAACATAATAGGAGGTTTCATTTCCATTCTGTGCAGAGAGGAGCTCTCAGTAGCGACGCGGGGGTCGTGAACTCCATTTCACAGGCGCAGGTCAGCTGCGGGGATGGGAGGGGAGTGGCAAAGTTGGTGGAGACTGAATCCCCGGGGAGGCTTTTGACACGAGGAAAGAAGCGGAGCGCTATGCATCTCAGGCAGAAGAAGGCCCACGAGGATACACGAAAAGGTGAAGAATGAAAAGACATCAGACACATGCCAATAAACATTTCATAACGAAACAGCAAATTCTATGAAGAAGGAAACGATATCAGAAATGAATTTGGTGTTTTATTTTTAAAATAGCAAAATATTAATGTAATACTTATACTTATTAAGTACATTTGCATAAAAAACTAAGCAATAAAAGAGAGAGTTGTTCGTGCTCATTGAAACTATATAAATAATTCTAATTGAAAATGAAACAATAATTTGTAAAAGTATTGCCATTTATCTGTCGAAAAACTGTAAAGAAAACTTAAATATTGTATTAAGAAATGTCGAAAACTGAGAGTATCTCAAATTAGTAGCTTTTGCTGGTCTGAAGTCAACAGACAACCAGTTTTAGAAGACTTTAACTAATGTCTCGTAAAAGAGTTTCATGTTACGTGCGTCATCATAATTTTAAAAGAGTGATATTTCGAGTGGCTAAGTGTTTATATAAAAATTGTGTCAATGTTTTAGTAAATAATTAAAGTAAATTTTTGTAAAGTGAAATAACAATTTTTTGATTAAAGAATGCTATTATTTAATTCCTTCAAAATTTACTTTATCTTTTATTCAATATATATTTTCCTTGCACATATTAGAAGTCTTAACAAATTAATATTTATGGAACATTTTATTCTCATATTTAGCTCTCTCGTCTCTTGGCGTCTCTTATATTCTGTCTTGATCTTAAAAGGTCATTGATGTCATTGAATGACACTTCAGAAAAAACGTCAGTAATTTAATTCAAAATCACCACGTCGCGCATCAGGTTTCCACTGCTAACCACTCGTCCACGATACCCGGAATGGGGTAGATGAAAGTCAAACAGTGGGATATTTGAAGACGCAATATTGGGAGCTTGGGGTCGTTGCAAGCGAAGGGCGCAGGGTCCCGAGGGCGTCTTTTAACACCGCGAGGGGTGTAAGGGTCCGAGTCGTTTTGCTCGAGGGCGGACAGCGGTGAAAAGAAGTTCATATGGAGGAGAAAAAGTATTAGAGAGGGAGGTTAAGCCTGGAGGGTGCGATATAAAGCAGAGGATGCGAGGCGTGAGGTTCTTGTGCCCAACAGGAGACACAGAATAAAATCTCAAGTAGCAGCACTCACGCGCTCTGCTGTGGTTCGAAAAAGTCAATGGGACCCATTTGAAGCAGCAGCGTTCAGAAGCCAGTTAATATGAGATGAGGGAATTTTATTAATTTCGCTCGATAAAATGGATGATGCTCATATTTTTTCTGAATAGTCCTGTTTAGAGTGGAATTTTCTTTAATTTGCAACAAATACTTTTTTATTTAAATGAATGACTTTAATCCCTTTGTTTCACAAATATTGCACTGAAACACCAGCAGCCAATTTTAAGAAACCAAGTTTCTTCAAAAAAATGAATGAATATCTAGATGTTGTCAGACTCATTTAGGTACAAAATTTGTTTCCAAAGATACAATTTGCTTTATAAATTGCTTCCATCACAGATAGTTAAAAATGTTATGACTAAAAAATGAGTGTTATTGAACGTATTTTGTTCTGAGTTCTTAAACCCAAAATTGAACGCGGGAGTTTGCATTTTAAACGTAAGAAGGATACTCATACAAAAGACCCCAGCCATTCCTTCATACCCTGTTTTGTTATTGAAATCATAATTATTATAACATTCTTCTGGGATCTTCAATCAAAAGGGTATTGTGGCAATAGGACAAATAAATTTCTACGACGTATGTAACATTAGGCATGAACACGAATATGAAAACAGAATATTAAAGTCAGTCGAATCTTATGTCTCATATTTATAGGAGAGATTTGTATAATTTGAATACTACATAGTTCCAATAAACCTAGTTAATTTATTTCACTAGAAACTCCCGGTCAGATTAGAATTATACCATTTTATTGAACAGTGTGGACTAAAGTGAAAATTAATTAAATCTTTAAGCAAAAGAGATAGTTTAGAGAGAAAAGGGTGTAATTTTTCAACAAAGAATTTTTTAAGATATATTTTAGACTGTTTTCCTTGAATTGCCTAATGATATACGTTTTATCATGACCACGTACACTGAGTCTGGTACTGTAAGGCCAAGATTATTCTAACAATCAGTATTGTACTTGTGTCCACGTGTAGCCTACTGCTTTGGTTGTTTTTCTCCGCATAATAATCGTAGAGAAAGATTGTGGATGAATAATCTCTTTGAAATTTGGGATGAGTCAGGTTTGACGAATGGCGTGAACAGACCTATACGGCATAAGGGTAAGCAGGAATGTAGCCAAGACTGAATAGGGTTTCTTCGGAGAAGTGTGAGTGATGGGAGCCATTACTTCTATCAGCATATGTGGAAGACATACTGGATGAGAAGCGAAAGGTAGTAATAGCAACATATGTCCTCGAAATAACAACCACTTCCCGCCAAATAGCTGGTAACCATCATCAGAAGCTGTCAGAGTATATAATGCACACGACATGAAAGGTGCAGTAGAAAACATCAGTTCACCACAGTTGAAACGGGAGGAATAAAACGAGTTACTCGATTGTAAAGTGTAGAACAAATGAACATATGAATATTTTAGGAATTTACAAGAAGGGTTTTATACGACAAGAAATATTTGATCAATTACTCTTGTTCAAGAGTAAATAAGAGTATTTGGAAGCGTAAACACATGAATAATATAACTATCTTCAAATAACATGTTCTCATTACGAATGTGATGTGAATTTTCCTGAGTTATTGAGTGGCGTGTTTTACTACGGATGTGTACTGTAACACAATTTATACATTAAAACACATAATTCATGATAACTATTAAGCTGATTTACTCATAAAACAATTACTCGATGCATGGTGCTAAAACATTCGTAAATTCGACAGTATAAAATAAGATACTGCATCTATATTCTGATGTACATAATTAAATAAGGAAAAAAATAAGATAATCCTCTAAATGAAAACTAACAGAAGGATATTCGTTGTTCTTTGCTACTGACTTTGCTTTCCTCTACTAATACCTATGCAGATTCTTTTGTCGCGGCGTATTGTGTGTACGTTATATAATGGATATTGAAACTATGAATATTTCTGCACTTAAATGATGTATCGTATCTTTTTGGAGATATTTAGAAATGAACGTTACCTACATGTTTTCATTATTTTACTTTCATGTTCGGGTAAAGTAGTTGTAAGTCCAAGTCGCTCAAATTCCCTTTCAATTTAGAAAACAAGTGGAGGTCGCTTCCAGGGTGGTCATACGTGACAGAGATAGAAAGGAATATATTTGCGTACATCCTCCACTTCACTAGGAATTTCCTTCGTGGTAGCTAATAAATGATAATCACGTGCTATTCGGAGACCCGGAGTCGGTTTGCGCGCGCTGTGAGGACTTCTCGAGTAATAAACCGAATGCCCAAAGCGCGCTGCCGACCCAACCCGCAGGAAGTCCATCCTTGACAATGGGGTGCGGCGGTGGCGCTGTGAAGGTCGCTTGCGGTGGTTGTTGGCTGTATTGGCGCGTCCGCAATGGAGACGGCTATGGGTGTCGGGGTGCGGGTGGTGCGAGGAGCGGCAGGCGCTGCGGGATGTTTATGCGAGGCTTAAGGGAAGTACCCATTAGGAACGAAGGGAGCCCCACAGCACGCCTGCGTCCCCGCTCTTCACTCCCCGCCATCAAAACTTCGCTTTCACCCGCTTCACCATTTATGTCTCCTATGTCATTTGAACTAACGAGCCTAATATCTTTCGGGTTACTTTACAAAGGAATGCCCAATCGTAAATTTCTGTATTGCGCCCACCTGGTTTGGTGAGGCGTATCTCCTGAAGCTTAAGGTTTGAGGTTTGAGTCACTGGTAAGGCAAGAAACTTTTCTGTGTTTCACACGTCACAAAATTCAGACACGACAATGGGAAGACTTATAAATATATCAACATTTTTCTCATTATCGTAATTCCCGTGTAGTGCAATTGGAATCTCGAATACTGGAATACCTATAGATGATAGATCTCTAATACTGGAACTGGAATACCTGTAGATGGTTCATTTATTAATTTACTGTCTTAGTGCCTTACTTGTAATGTGGTGAGCTTCAAACAACCATGCTGCTTTTCCACAGTTTTTTTCTGTAAAATGTAAAGTATTACAACGACATTGGTCTGGAGTAAATAAGGGGGAACCTCAGCTAAAAACCTCACCTAATTCGATAGGGTAGAATCGACAGCCACTCTCTCCCGCTCAGCAATAGATTCAAGCGAAGACATAAAGAAATCAGAAACCGAAACACTGTCACACGTAAAGAAATAAGAAACCGAAACTTTTATAGAGGGTGAAAGAAACAATAGTTCATGGTAAAACAGACGATGAGCGGAGCAAGTCTGTCGAAAGAAGATCTGCTAATTCAGACCTTCATTTGTCTTTTTAACTTGCGAAAATGGCCATTATCTTAAGTAAATAAATTGTATGTTGCTAACAGATAACATGATTCAAAATAATTTTGCAAAGGGGAGAAGACAAAAAGTACTAAATATTACTTATACGAGTAATACAACTGAAAAGTTGGGATTAGTTTTAACAAAGTTATCTCCTGTAACTTCACTTAATAAAAGAGAACTTGATAACTTTCACTAAATAATTCGTGAAATGTCCTTTCTTTTCCGTCAGTTCTGAAAAAAATCAATCGATCAATCATTCATTCCAGATGTACTAACCATTCACTTTAAAATCACTGATATGGCGGAAAAGAAATTATATTCCTTATTTTCATTAAATGTAAAAGAACGATAAAAGCAGATAACAGCAATATCATATGACAGCCGATGTTGTAAGAACCGACTACAGTTATACTTCACGACGTTTGCATTTGGATACAATGCAAATAGTGATTGCAGAATTTAAGATCATTTTTATATATGCAGATTTAACGTGTCATTTTTGATTTGAAAGAAGAAGAATTAGTGATCGTAGAAATGAACTGTTTCAAAAATTTACGAAGCATTTCTCATGTATTCGTGCGCGCATATTTTTTAGGAACTCACATTTTCGTAGTTGCTTTACAACTCTTTAAAAATTTATTCCCTAAAGCATTCCGGAGTACCTGACGGGACATTATCACCCTCATATTACAAAGCGTACACAATTAGTAAACTACGTGCTCAACCTTTTTCATATCAGCGGAAAATTTTTTTTTTTTTTAATAGAAAGTATAGTAGTGACAACAAAACGAGCAATTTCACTCATCCAGTAATAACATTATTTGTAAAGTACTATAACTTTTATCCCGTCTGTATCTTTAAAAGGCATATTTATATGATAATGCATGTAGAACCCTCGGAGATCAAGTTCCCCTTGATATTCCACCCTCCAGTCATCAGTCAACAACACTGCCATTTTCGTTGTCGCCACCAATTCCGCCCCTTTGGTGTGCTTATACTACTACAGCATATCTTGTTGCTTTTCTACTCCTCATTTCCACTCTCTATATCACAGTCACCCTTCCCCATCCGTACTCTTATTATGATCTCGTTTTGCGCTGGCGGACTTTTCCCCCGCTGACTCCCTTGCTTCTTCGTGAAGGGTGCTCGGGGGTGACGTCCATCCGGAGAAGTCACATTGAGAGCCCTCGACGGCGAGAGGCAGAAATTCGCGCTCTTTTGATTCGGAGGATGTTTCTTAAGGGGTGAAAGCAGTGACTGAGTGACTTTCTGGAGGGTCTCCCTAGTACTGGGCGGTGACGACCTCGCCCATGATTCAGCCAGCTACTCACAATTATTTGTGACTGGAATGACTCAGTTGACTTCATTTGCTCAAAACCGCATCTAAGGCTAGACGATATTAAAAGTATATCAGACATAAGAATTTTAATTATTTGTTGAATCGCGCTAAATTTGAGCTGTTAAGTGACATTTTCCTGGAGTTGGTTCAAGATTAAAATAAATTATCTGAATAATGCTAAACAAAGATGAAAATAAAATGAATTTATCCTATAACAATTTTATGGATCTCAAGTTCAACATACTGTACAGGTTCGGTAAAACAGTATGTATATGAATTTCCTATTTCAATATTTAGGCCAACATTGTTAGTAGATTAAAAAAACTACTTAAAATCAAATTTCATTCATTGAATCCTTCAGTGTATGATATTATTAGGAAAATAGATCGCCAGCCCAACAGACTCAATAACAATGATAGATAGGCATTTAAAAAAATTTCCTTCTATGTACTATTATAGTCATAAATCAAATGAGTTTACTTATACAGACATCACTCTCTTAAAACTCAATCAATCACAAGTTCACGTTCGGAAAAAAACAATCAATTCACTATACAAATCAAGTCGTCATTCATGGATTCACATTATTAATAATAAACTTCCACGCATATAAATCAGGCAAAAAATTATTACTATACTTAATCATTTTTAATGAAAGCATTTATATGTAAATAAGTATTCGAAAATATTTTAAACGTATGTGACGGGCTGATATAAAGCTTCTTTTTCTAAAAAAAAAGAGACATGACAATACAAGGCAAATGTTTCGTTTTCTCAGAAATAGAAAGACGGGAGGATAATGTTGATGTGAACAAGTAAAAAAGAAATTGAAACGATCTTGTTCCTATCACAAAATATTCATCCTCCTACTTTATTCATCGCAATAAGACATGGGTAAAAGTTGCTTGGAAATGTTTGACAATGTTGTATTGTTTCACACATTTAAGACTTATTTCCAATTTCTTACTAAATCTGGAATTTTATAGTTCATCATTTACTTTTGTTGAAGGAAATTTTTGGAATGAATTTAATTTTTTAAAATGTTGTAGTTATGAGAAAATGCCGATGACTCAGTAACTTCTGAAGACAAACAGTTCCATGTGAAAATTTCCATCCTTGCCCTCTTGATACTGACAGTATGACGTGGTAAAGAGGCAACCACACTGAAGCTAACTACTAAGAGTCAACCACCACTCAATGGAGTAGCCGCTTACGCAAGCTCTCCTCCATGAGGTCAAGGTACAATGAATTACAACGTAATGAGAAAATTGCGATGAAACTTGGTAGAGAAATATCCTTAAATCACCATATATAGGCTTGAATAAACTTTGGAACACACACTCAGGAATTAGCTGATGGCGTTGCACGATTACAATTTAGTTCATGTATTTTGCTTTTAATATTAGATATGAAGTCACTACATATTGTGGTGCCTTTAATACTGATTCATTTTCGGGTACATACTACACTACAAGTCATGCTTACATATTGGTTAATTTGCTATATAATCAACCTTTAGAAATGTGTCCTAAAGGCTATCTATATGTTTCATATGTTTGACAAAGTTAGGTCCATATATAGATTCCTAGATTGAGAAAGAGGATTCTAGTATCGCTTATGAGATGCACATTAATATGTAGATTACATGATTATTTCCATTGATCAACAAGAGGTCCAAACAATGTGTGTCGAAACAGCTTTTACTTACCACCAATAAAACGAAAGAAAATTTATTTATATTCCACAGAATTAACAAGGTGTAATAGGAATACCGATTTCAATATAAAACGTATATGATTAATTAAGATGTAAACTTTAAATAATTCAGCGGAGATATAACACTGATCCTTATTAATATATGAAATTTTCATTTTGGGGAGTGAAAATTTGAATATAATTAGAAATGTAATCACAGTATTAAAGTAATTTTGAAAGTTTATGAGTATCATGTTGTTTTTGTTTGTTCTCACTACCTTAAGAAACATAATAGATCATTCAAAAAAGGAGAAAAATCTCTGATGGGTAATCTTTAATACCTGTCAGTGTTTATAATTGATTTTCTTTCACGTAGCCTTGGCGATCGAGCCCTTACACAGTGGCATGATAGTTTCGAAGGAAGGTTATTAAGGTTACACATTCAAATAAACAGGTCTCAATAGATTATTGTGTGAAGTATCATAGCTCCTGTGCATTCCGTGCCTTTTCAATGGTCGAATATTGTTATCAGATCTTGTTATGACGAGGCGGGTTTCGCGTGTTCCTTTTAGTCTTTCATCAAGGTGAGCTTCTGAGAACTCTTACCTGAGACTCTTAAGAACAAGTTTTATTGCTTCCGATGCGGTTGCAGAGATCGTTTTCGAAACGCATAATGATGGGAAATGCATTTGGTTGTTTGAATCTGGGTCAAATATTTCTGATCCAACTTTTTAATTAGATTGTCTTTAACTGAACTTCGATATCTTATTAATTATTTTTCGTTTCTCGTATAGGAATAAAGAGAAAAAGTGATTAAGTATGAGTTTATAACTAGAATGAATAAGAATGATACATAGTAGGAGATATATGTACGATACGAACTGTGGATAAGAACCAGTTACTATTTGAAACAGAAGAAAAAAAGTGTGAGGAGTACTATTATTTACGACGCAAACACACTAGCATAACATAAATCCGTCTAGAAAGCCTTAGTAGGCCAGTGAGGAGAGGTGAGCAGCTGGTATGTTTGGTCTGCAATAAAATGAGTAATAGATCTATCCCGGATGATCCCCTATGTACAATATAACGACGGTTTAAAGTGAGTATACAGCAGATCATTTGACATTTTTCTTAATATTTATCAAAGTCCGTAGTTAGAGAGATGGCTCATGCATTAAGCGGTCTGAGACGGGGGTTCGAGCAAGTATCACTAAGTATGCGGATATTGGGTCTTCCTGATATGTTTGAAATGAAATCCTTCAAAATACATTAGCTGAATCAATTCTTCTTTCTGAGTTCTTAGTTACTTTGGTTCATCACTACACAAGAAACGACTTCTAATATGCAAATCGATAAGGTAAAATAATGCCAACTGACGCGTCAAGTTCCCTTATCTCCAATAAAGAGAATCTGCGATGTAGATTATGAATGTAATATACCTAAAGTTTTATGTCAAGAGACACAATAAAATGATGAATTTTAGCATTGCTTTATTAAAGATCGTTTAGAAGTAATAATGGGCTTCTTCCCCCCCCCCCCCCCCATGAATGAGCAAATGACACTTTAGTCATATTAAAGTTATGGTCGACACTTGAAACAACAAACAAAAGAAAACACTCACTGAACAATTGTTTTGGCTAAATTTTAGTATTACGCTTCATGATTGTATATCACATCGAAAAAATAAATTGTAATACAGAAAATAGCAGAACTAGTAATAATTCAAATACCTAATTCAATTTAACATATTCAGAAATTTTCACAAAAAAGATTTCTTCACAATCCTCACATATTCAAAACGCTCGAAAGGCAGAAAACGTGATGAAAATTACAATCAAAAGGAAACCATGGTCATTAAAGACAGATTTATTGATCGCCGTGTTTCCGTGCAAGGGTCCATCCCTTTCTGTGCCTCTACTCCTCAGTGACGCCACGGCGCATCTCAACACGAAAGATCTCCGGTCCCCCCCCCCACCCGCGTCCTTCACTCTCTTACAGGGACGCGTCCTCCGGCGAGGAAAACCACCCTCGAGGTTCGGCGCTGAAGTCACGTTCTCTCCATATGAGCAAAGTTCGCTCCCAAATTGGCCTTCGAAATGCAAAGTCTTGCGCGACGGAAGTTGTTAAGATTGATTCGATCTCACGCGGCTTCCCCTTCCGGCGTAGAGTCGCGACGCCTTCTTTGCCATCACCATTCAACTATGTCTCGAGAATGAGTGCAATTTTTATAAGCACGTTTCGTGCATTCGTCGCCAAGTTTATTCAATCTCCTCACCCATAGAAGAACAGGAGAAGATTCATTAACACTCAGAAAACTCTAGCGGAAGGAGTCGATAGACGTTTGATGTCTTCTAGGTTAAACCATCATCAACACTCAGAAAAGTGAATCGAATGGAGTGTTTCTAACATCGAAATAAGATAAAAACCATAGTAGATGAATTGGTCTAAAATTTAGAAGAAATATGTGCAGGTACAGTGCCATATAGAAAGTATTGATGTATAGAAAGTAAGTGTGGACAAAAGATGAACTTGAATGTTATATAGAAACCGTGAACGTGACAAAGTCTCACTGGTGGCGATCAAGCAAGAGATCAGTAGTTATGGTGAAGTGAAGATGTATATGATCATTACAATCAAGTTAACATTGTTCGGTAGAATTGACAGACACATAGGGAAGATTCCAATGCAACCAAATATATCGCGTAAACAAAAGAGGTTAAATAAACAAGTTCGTTGATAATTTCCACGTTCTATAAGTTACGTTAATCGATTCTCGGAGAAATTAATGAGTTAAGCGCATGATGAATTTAAGTACCATAATCCTTTTTTTAACTAGGTAACGCCTATTACTCATCTAATTACTTGTAAACGTTAATTTTTAGAATTTAGAAAAGACGCTCTAGAGGAAATAATGTCATCATCTGTCCATTGTGTCCAGTCAAATAGTTGAGCATTGAGGCAAGTTGTCGTTCTCCACACATCATCCACAAATGAAATGTAATTTTCTTTAATAATCGTTGATTGTTTTATGATTGCACGCTTTATTTAGTCTAAGGATAGTTCATGTGGTGCCTTTACGGAAGAGAAGGGAGGTGTGAGGGGGAGAAATATACCGAAGGTTGGCATGTAGTGGCGGGGGACATAGCTGCAAAACACGCTCAGCGCACCTAAGAGCGAGGTAGCAAGAGGACGGGAGGGTTGAAATCCGCTCAGCACCGAGAACAAGTAGAGTTTGGATTGCATGTTGAGTGAACGGTAAGGGTAGTTATAAACCCTCGCGCTGTAGCTAGATAAGGAGTAAGGGGATATGTGGTAAACAACCGTGGGAAGTGAAAGGGTTTAAACAGTTGAACTAAACGAAAACATCGGAAAATAGATAAAATTGGCTACTTGAAAATGCTTTAATGATTGAACGTATTTTTTCATGACTTTAGTATGAGTCATGTTTAGTGTGACATAGGTGTATTTGAATGATTGTTAGCGTAAAATTGTATTAAAAAATGATAGTATAAAGAAGATATTGGTCTGGGTATAGGGATTATACAAAATCAATCTGGTGTAGTACTGAGTATTCTCTACTTAGTTAATTCATAAACCTATATATGAAACTCGAGAACATTGAAAAACTTCTGTTATTATAATAATTGTTCGTAGTCCCTTCTTGAAATATCAAAGTCTTACCACAAAAGCAAAATTACCATTTCATTACGTAGTACTAAGAATTAATTTTCATTACGTGAAGAAATCATTACTTTCGCCCACATGGCGTAATTTTATACTCTCACTTGAATTAATATTTTTTTCATTTTTAAAATGCAGAGTTCAAAGAAAAATCATGTTGTAACAAGTACTATTGAACTATAATAAATGAAATAGTTTTGTTGATCGAAAGACGTAATGAACTCTTCTCTGAAATTACTTTTTCGAATGATACCCTTGGTCCCCTACTACATTTATTTCCAAAAATAATAAATTCGCGAAACAAACAATGTAGTCGGTCCCAAAAACTCATCTCAAGAGATTCAGAAGCATTGTAAGGTTGAGAGCCCTGGTTGATAGAAAGGGAAGGCAGTAAATGTAAGCGTCAGGTGGATTGAAAAAGGGAGAGGGAGGTCTGGAGTCGCAGAGGAACAAACAGACGCTACTTAACCTGGTGACGAGCGGGGAAGAGAGTGGAAAGGGGGAAGGGAGGACAGGGGAATGAGAGGCCGCCTCCGTCACATCGATCCGCGGGAGGCTATTGTGCGGCCTCGGAGCATAAACTCGATAACCTTAACTCATTTCCCAGCCTCAAAGAAATCCAGAGCTCACCCATTAAGAACGGAGCGAGAGGGATTGAAGAGGAGGAGTGGCAGGGGAAGAGAGAGAAGTGAGCCGCACCCTGGTCGCTTGGCAATGGCTCGACGGCGGTGGCAGATGTGTATATGCAGACACCGTTATCCTCAATTAGAGATACATTGAAGATCATCAATGGGGAGTTCATCTCAATGACACTGATCTTACAGATGCGGGAGACACATATGCATGCAAAAGAATCTGCAAGAGAAGATGAGAGTGATGGTGTACGAGACGGCAAGGGTGCCGGTGTTGGAGACGAAGACACGGGGAAGCTCAAATCGTGTAGTCAGAACCTAATTCTCGCAGCAATGCGACCCGAGATAGCTCTGATTTGTGACTAAGCAAGACAGCTAATGATGAAGGTTAAGTGGCATAGGGGGTGGGGGTTGAGAGAAGAGAGAGTGAATCCGTTCCCGAATTGGAATAGATAAATCTGCTAATTAGCATTTACAGCAAACGTCCCGGAAAAGACGAGTCGTTCGAAGCAAACAAAACCTACAAAAATATGAAATCAAATAAGCGGAAGATGATCCGTGTGCGTAATCAAAAATAACTTGTTCGTGCACGAGTAAATTTAAGAGGAGCGGGACGCAGATGCGTCGGGATAAGAATCCTCCTTCCGGAGGAGCAAGTAATGTGTTTTTAAAACAGAGCGGTAGCGATGAGCTTACAAGTTAATGCAGGGATACGATCACCCGGAATGCGTCGATGGAATGCAAATGAAGGGCATTCGGAATGAAGGAGAAGATGCCGAGAGGAGTCAATGAAGGCGGATGAGCGCGTGAATATCAATGCGCAGTCGATTGGTATGAGTGGACGAAGGGAGGGAGAGGGGGGGGCCGGGGGCGGGGGGGCGAAGAAGCAAAGTTAAAAAAAAGGGAGTGCTCGCTTGAGGAAAGGGACGAAGCGACTGAATAATTCGACGCAGGGTATGAAGTATTGGAAGTGATTTACCATAAGAAGTTGGATGAATGTATTGTAATTTTGACATTCGATCTTCCTGATGCTCACTCGATTGCCTAACAAATACCTCGTTACATAGCAATGGGAGTCATTTCAAAGGAGAAGAATATTCCATGAATTTAAGATCCCACAACGAGGACATATTATTGATACAATGACTTTATCAAACATGAAACTCTTGTAAATAATAAAATTTGATGGCAGTAGCTGTTTGAATAATGCGCCTTTTAAAATGCAAATGAAACAGTTCAATAAGCCTAATGGAGTTCAACTTTATTCCTGGGATTTCACATCGCTCACTGAAATGCAGTGAGAGTTGCAATATTTAACAACTAGCAATGTTCATTAATAATTAATTTTCAGTACTCAACTTTCGTGTACCTATGAATACATAAAAATTATCAAAAGTGTTTATCCACAAATTAATGAATGGAAAGAAAAACAAGACAGGTGTTTTACCTAATTTTAAATATTAATGGATAGAAAATGAACACAACTGTTCTGACATTTTTTTGGTGTTATGTTATCAAACAATTGAATCATCTATGAATCATGTACTCTTTGTGCACAATGAGGGACATATCTCAATTGTTGGACTTCTGTGGAAAAGTTCTTTCAATCTCATACGTCCATTCAAATTTTACACCTTTGAGTTTAAAAAATAGATGAAATGATTGGACATAATATACCTAGCTTTATTACAAATTCATTTATTAATTATATTTGTAAACCACGATGCTGCATTACCTCACCAGAACCATGTACAAGAACCATCGTAATATTACGTAATATCTACGACATCGATCCAGATAAACAATCGATAGATGGTGAAGCTGAGATGTCAGGCAACCGGTCAACCGAACGACTTGGCATCCCGGAGCACACAGAGAGACAGATTTGAACAATGTGGGCATTCTTTCGCTCTTACAACTTCGTCTGGAGAGTCAACTTCACTTCGCTTTAGTACTCTCATCAGTCGGCACGCAAGCCGACCTCTTCTCCTTCAGCCTGTACCAGGACACAGCTGAAGGAATTATTCACAACTTCAAAATAATCTCTTCAATTCATCGGTCTTCAATTCAACTCAACTGGGCATTCAACTCGACATCGACCCACGCCATCCCAGCTGAATTTTAAGGAACGGACCATCTCGTCTCGTCACAATGTATCATGGAAATTCAGCTTTGTATCTTCATTATTTTTTTTCACTTTCATATTGCATGTCATACTAAGTTGTTTGTTGGCAACCAGTGCTAATTCACACCTCACCCACCTTCCTCATTTTCTAATTCATCTAAGCATCTGGTCCTTCGAACCTCATCCTCCTTGTGCAAGTATTTTCAGCAAAATTATCTGCACAACACCTTTTACTTCATTTTATTATTTTATAATGTGGATTTCTGTCAATACATCATTCATGTAAGAGGGGCATGACTGAGCACAAAAAGTTTGTACGTAAATCAATTAGCAACGTTAACATATTGTTAGTTTTTAAATTATATCAAAAATGTTTCCATAAATAAGTACGTTTCCAGTAAAATTATTGAATTTGTCTAAAGCAGTATTCGATAAGTAAAACAATTTGTATCCAAAATGAACTTCTAAAGTCAAAAAGATGTAGCGTCCTGAAATCACCATTAGATTATAATTTCAGACATAGACAAAAAGCACAATTTAATTACAATTTGGTTCAGACGATACGAAAATACTTGACAAAAAAAATAAATCCCGTAAAAAAAGTAAACCCGAAAGAAACAGATATGTTGAAAAGAGAAATAGCATTCCAATGATATCAGACGGACGTAAAAAATTATTCTCATCATTCGGTGAGAAGCAAACAAACAAAAATTACTAAAAGCCTCTGTAATAAGGAAAATAACGGCGAGTGGATATATGCTTTTGAAATATCACAATTGGAAAAAAACGTCCGAGGCGGATGGGACTGACCGCGGTGACAGCTGATTCTTGAAAGCAGGAGACTCGATGGAAATGTTCAGGCGACCGACCTGTCGCGTACGGATCCTGTGGCAGAAATCATTCCGTGATGAGACCAAACACAGTTTGAAGTGCGGTTGTGGAGAGAGGAATGAAATTTCGAATTGACAGGAAGCTACTAAAGTACTAAACAGAAAGAGATGCACGTTGAATTGGGAAGATAGAAAAAAAAGAACAATAGAGAAACTGGAAAAAAGGAAAATTATTTGTAGAAAAGAGATAAAAGTGTTTTAGAATGTACAATCTAAAAAAAAGCTAAGACAAAAAATAAAACACACGAATTTAAGACTACATTCTCTTATGAATATCACATGAAATAAAGGATTGTAATATTTTGAGTTTACGAGAAGACATTTTGTAAAAAAATACATCATTAGAATATTAGTTTGTAAATTGTATCTTGTATATGAAGCGAAACTAATTCGATTATTATTTCTGTTCTTTTGATCTGAGTTTTGTTAAAATACCGTTATTTTACTATTAATTCAATTACAAGTGAAATACAGGTCATTAAATTTGGGGTACTTTTTTGGATAGAGTAAAAATGATTCAATCATAATATTTCTAGATTTGAAATTCCTAGATTTCCAACCCAACTTGTTAAGCTTTTCAAGTAGTTGACCGAAAGAGAAACATTCCGTCTGATTCGTAAACGTGTCTTTTAAATACTCAGTCGTTTATTTATTTTGTGTTTATTAAAATATTTGATTATTATCTGTTTAATGGATTATAAGCTATAATTGCCTGTTTAAGATTAGGTTGATAATTATCATGGAATCGTGATTCTCTATAATTTTTTTGCTTTAAAACAATTTTTTAAACTTTGCACTAATTTTATTTTGAGCGATTCGGGTCAGGTAGAGTACCAATAAATTTATCAAATTAAGCTGTGTCACATGAATTTCTTGCTTCATTACCTACGTCTAGTCGTTAATTTTTATTCATCAGGAAGGTTCTTAAAAACGTGTTTTTGAAATTTTCACGGTTTTTGTTTTAAACCTTAAAAATACATCCATAAAAATTTTGGATTTTTAAAATAGATTTTCGGAAAATTGATGTTTTTAAAACTTCCATATTATACATGGCTTTTTCATCAGGTAGCTCGAAACAATTTAATAAAAGGCGAATATGAGTGGAGTAATGTTCAAGGAGAATGCCACTGCCAAATAGATATTTCCTAGAGCAGAAGACAAGACGACTGAATACCAGATTCACTTGATGGGTCAGGAACGGAATCACATAACAGCTGCAGGGTAGGTAGGTGGAGAATACCCGCTGTGTGGTTGGCGAGCGCGAGTGAAGGTAGGAGAAAAAAGAGGCGTACGGTCTATGCGTCTATCTTTATTATCCCTACTCATCCTCCTGTCACGTTCATTGAACGACAGGCACTGAATTGAAATTCTTCATTGAGCGCGTGGACAGAAGCGAGGAGCAACTGTCACTGGCGGATCTTGACCGTAATCAAGAGGGGGGGGGAAATTTTATAAATATTTTTATACAAAGTATTGTAAATGTTATTATAAATATAATTGTAAATATTATTATGAATATTAAAGTGATTGTGTATTTTAATATAACACATCAATTCACCAAATAGATAATTAGCAATTCATTATATAGTGACCAAATTTTTAAAATGTTTAAAATGGCAAATACATATTAAAGGAAAAAGATACATTTTATCAATTTCAGTATTATCTGTTGAAAGTTCAAGTCCAATGGGGAAGAGGGGGGGTGCTATAGCCCGCTTAGCCTCTCCTCATAGATCCGCCCTTGGGCACTGTGACTATCGCACTCTCTTTTGCCCGTTACCTTACATCAAGAAATGCCATATAATGAGGATGAACTTCAAGAGATCAAAAATTATATTTAGGAAATCCCCAAAGAAGTTTGAGTTTACGTTTAAAGTGATTCATGACATATACAGACAAATGAACGGGCACATGATGAATTTTTAATAATTTTATTTTGGTGGTGGTCGGATTAATCATATAACAGAAATATGGTGTACAATGCTATATAATAATTATGAGTCGTGAATTCTATTAAAATAGTTATCACACCACACAGAAATGTTAAATAAAGTTTTGAATAAAAAATATTCATCGTGAATTTATGAATATAATGGATAGTAGCTTTTGGTGGCCGGCAAAATGATGAAGAATATAGAAATAAAAAGAGGAAATGGGTAAAACCCATGGAATGACTAAGTTGAGTACAGGGGGTATAGTATAAAAATAAATAATTCTATAAATAAATAAATGGTAATATACGTGACCACAGTTATCACAGCTTGCATTTATCTCGTGCGCCATCATTTCATGTCCTCTCCCCTCTTCATTCATAATTCGCGGTTAGTATCTCTCAAGCGTAACAGTAACCTTCAGAACCCCTTTCACTGCCGCAGCGACTATTCCGCCGACTATTACTGCCATCGTTCACGTGCTAATTGCCGCGCTTATTGTTGTCCCAACAATTGCAGTTATCGCTTATCCCTCCATGTACTCGGCGATCCCCTGCTCCAACAGACGGCAACGTCTCCCTTTGCGAGAATTCTAGTTCCCCTTCATTATTTGAGTTCTTTTCGTTCCAGTTTTCTCAGTCTTCTCGAGCATACCACATTTATGACAACTCCCATCTTCTCAGTAGTGCTAGTGCAATACAGCTTTCGTATCTCCTAATCTCTCGTCCTGTCTCGCTTCAGTTACCCAGACAATCCAAACCTCCATCTCTGTGGTTTGAACTATCTCTACCATCATTCCTCGCGAAATTTTCTCTTCCGCTTCTGTTTCCATCACCGTTTTTGTCACTGTCTGCACCTCCACTTCCTCTCGATTCTCGAGTGGTCTCCACCGCCACTTCCCTGAGCGTCTCACCATCGTCTCACCACGACGCTCCGCCCCACCAACCAGATGAAATGGCTCGCTCTGACCGTATCCCCTTGAGATGAACTGCATGTGTACTCTACAGATAGGGTAGTCGCAAAGGAGCACGACCTTAACGGGGCACTGGGAACGTCTGCACGACGTTCGAGTACGAGACTCCCTCGGCGAATACTCTGGAGACAATACGTCAAGGTTGGGCAAGCACTCCTTCATAGAGTGAGAGAGACAATCAATCTCTTCGTATCCACGGAAACTCACTCCACCCACCTATAATCTAAATCAATCTACGAGTCAATGATTTATTATGATGGAAGCCCGTTGCCTATGTCAGTACGATAATTACTTCAGGTAAGGTGTTAACGTGAGAATAATTAAAACGTTTAAACAACGATAATTAATTCTAGGTTTTTTATAATTTTTGTGTGGCGAGAGCTCTTTCGACAGAACCTTCAGACCTTGAAAACGAATTACAATTACAAGTAATTTTATATTGTAAGTAATATGTATTCAGGACCTGACGATAATTGAAAACTTTCCGACGAAAGAGCTCTCATCATAGAAGAAAAAAAAACGAAACGAGATGTCTTTAAACGTTAAAAAACTGGTTATACTGGGCACTGGGAACTATTTGATCATTCTAAGTCGGGAAATGACCACTAAAATGAACGTTTAAGTAATTCATTACGAAATATTCATGACACTTAAACTAGTAATGTGAACAATGTAGAACAGCGGTCAGTTGGATGAAAATCTTATTAATTTCGTCTTTTTTTTCACTTTTCTTGTTGGAATAGTTTTTCGATACAATTAAACACAACCACCCATGCAGAAATCGCCGATGTTGAGCAGACTTTCGACGTATTTCGACGCCGGATTCGTGTCGAAGAACGACGTCGAATAAACGATGCCGCCCCGACGTCGTATTTACTGGAATTTGAAGCTGAGATAACTTGTGCGACGTCGAGACAACGATAACTACGTTGTTTCGATGTCGAGATCGAGTCGAAGATTGACGTTGAATTACTCCGTTATACTATGTTGAGACGCAATAATAATAATAATAATAATAATAATAGGGCATAGGTCTCCGCTCCCGTTAATTATGGCCCATTTTTCTTTAGTTCCAACCATTTGGTCGGAACCACATTCCCAAATTCGACGTTTCGTTTTTCACTGCCATTTGGTAATGGAAGTTGAAACACTTCTTGGGTGCAATTTTTGCCAAGAATATCCTATCTTTTACTTGTTTACAAAGATTATTATTTTACGTATTTACTATTCATGGTAGCAATAGTAAGACAAAGCAATAGAAAGGATCAAAACTTAGCATGATTCATCATGTAGCAGTAGCTCAATGGTAGCGTGGTAGTCTTGAAATACAAAAGACCCTGGATCGAATCACGGCGTAGTCGGACTTGGAGGTTGTAAAAATAATGTGTGTTGCATGCTTCATACAATATGACTCAACAGGGTAATGCTGGATAATATCCATAAAAGTTGTAATACAAGTCATAATTCAACATAGTTAAAAATGTCGTGAAGACGCCATTCCCCAACGTTACGACTCGAAATTTCTTCGTGGGCATACATCTTCTGATACTACATTTTACTTTCTTCCTCCAGATCTTCAATATTACTCCAATACTAAACAATAAAATATTTCGGACTAAGATACGCGCTCATCTTCATCCACTTTTCTCGTTTCTAAACAATTCATGAAAGTATCCGTGCAGTTTGTAATAAAAAAAAGTACATTTAATCCCTGTGTGTATTCAATATCACGTTAAAACGATTCAATGCGAACTATTCTCGGATTCCTACGTTCTAATTCGACATAAACATAATCCTTTTGAAGATATTCCGGTAATCCAAATGCAATAAAAACACATGAGTACCCTCGTACTTCATATGCTTCGGACGTACGACTCCTCCTTTTTTAGTATTACTTTTTAGTTTCTCCTGTGTACCGTTTACGAAGAGAAACATGAAGCAAATCGCGTAACGCAACTGTAACTTTGTCGTCGCGAACAGAAACAGAGATGAGGTCCAAGAGAAACACGCGAGTGATTACACGGCAACACAAACACCAAGCGGTAATTGAACGCTAGCGTATCGTACTCCATTACGGGACACTAGTAGCCCGAACAAAACTTCCCTTCAGGACAGCGGAAAATTACTCTCACATGTACGAATTAGAGTTAATTCACTCTAAATAGGTAATGGGATGAACTACAAGATTACTAACATTGGAATTATTATTCATCTAATGAGTTTTCTATGACTCGGGAAATAGTTGCAAATGCATTTATATTGGGAAATAATTTTATCGCGTTTGGTACAATATCGTGACGTATTTAAACATATTGACGATTTATGAAACACAATTTTTGATCCAAAAATGGCAAGAATAATACGCCAAGAAATTTAGTGATGGCGAAAACTTTGTTTCCATTTTCTCATTTCCACACGTGCATAGTAAGCAACGGTGTACGTAACAAGTGAGTCCAAATTACGGCAAATCGTTTCTGCAGTATGTCCTTGCCGAAATAAACATTGTTCACGATCATAAAGATAGGATCTCAACTCCCTGCACACACCGCTGAGCGGGAGCAAGCGGGTTCGATCCCACGCTAGTTCTCTTGGGATGCTACGCAACTCATTAGGGATACCAAAGCGATCAAATGTCGTTTTCGCGGAGGTTAGTTGTGGATTCTGTAAATATATAACTCCATTCTTTACAAAACGTAAATAAAACATTTCAAACCTTTTGAAGAGAACGAAAGGTTTTGTTGCGTGTCATCGTATGAATTTCTCTGTCTACAAATGCTTAATTACGAGGAAACAAACCACTAAATACTTGAAGTATTTCCTTGAGGTGGGTAACTCAAAAATTTCTAGCGAATGGTATAGATATTATCGATGGTGCTAAGCGACCACGATACTAAAACAGTTATGTATGTATAACAGTAAGTATCATCCGAAAAATCTCTGTACCCCAGATTTTTAAGATATTAAACTAATAAATGAATAATTAGCTACATGACATGGAGGATATAATCACACATCTTACTATCCACTCCTTGAGCAGAAATCGAACCCACTACTTGAAAGACCTTAGAAGTCGGGGCATGTTCCACGAAATTAATTTGGAATTCCTACTCGTCAGAAGAAGCTGAGAATAATACCCAACGCTCTCATATACTCAGAGTATAAAAAAGCCTTGAAGTCAGTGACAATAGGTAAAGTGGAAAAGCCGTTTTAAATGCGCTATTCGAATGGAGATCTGGGTGGCAAATAACACCACATTACTTTTACAGCCAATTCTTCTGTCATATGCCGTTGTAGAACATTACCTTTGCAGTCGTGAAACCTGGACGTGGTTCCGCTTCTTTTATAGATTCATTTTATAGGTCAATGTGCTCAAAGTTTCCCAGTGACTCGTTTTCCAGCGTCTCTTTATGGATGCGCGCAGCTTCCGTTTCCGCTTTCTTACATAAGACCATTATGGTAACCAGAATCCTCTCTCTAAAAAAAAACAACAAAAAACTCTTCGTTGTGCATCTGATTCCCGAAACAGAACTGTAACAAACCCGATTCTGAACAGTGTGATGGCCTAATTGTTTGTTTCCTTCTAAGGAAGGAACATCTTGCACTAAGGTGTACAAGCTAAACATGGTAGTAGACGGGCAGGCAGCTTCCCTCGGGGGAAATCTGGTTTTTATTACCACCAGCGATTCAAAGTTCAACGTCTTTTCTTTGCCTCTCCTACTAGTGAATATCAAAATGTTTCCTAGAAGGAGCAGAAAGATCAACAATATTGCTTTCCTTTACATCTCTGGACCCTTCATTAACGCTGTGCTCAATAAATCTCCTTTAAAAGAGGATAAAAAAACAAGTTTCATTCATATGTTTAATTTATTACGGCAACGTGATATTAATAAAATATTACAAGATAAAATTTGAAGAATTGGAACAACAAAGATCGAGAAATTTTATTGAATTGCACCAGTTTGTCCAGAAAAGCGGTCTAAAAGAACCATTAATCTACAGGAATGGGTTGAAGTTTTGATTGCATAATAGGGTTATAAGAAAAATTGCATTTTTACAAGGAAGTCGTAGATGTGACGTGTAAATGTGATAAACACATAAATCATTGAAAATTCATCTCAAAGTTTTTCGGACAGAAAGGTCTTTAGATGAGGAAGAACAATGTTTCAAGAAAATTTAAATATGAAACTATTGCTTCAAAACATAAGTATTTTTAAACATCTGTCAGTTCATTTGATTACTTCAGTTCACTTTCAAGCGTCAATCCACTCATATAAAAGAAAGAGTTTGTGTGTTCACTGCAGAAGGTGAAGATCACAAGCTTTGTAATTTGGTATCCGCGTTCTTCGTGAGGGTTCCGAGAAAAATACGAAGCAATTTTTTCTAAATTCTTTCCAGATTTTTTATATTAATTTTTAAAAAGAACGCGCAGCGCAGGAACCCTCTCTGTCTGCTTGCATGTTTGTACGTCCTCTTATCTCTAGATTTTTTTCTTTTGGGCTTTACGGCTCGCCATTGTCCAGGTCATTAGAGCCTTTCTTATCTCTAGAGAACAACTCATCCGATTTACGTTATTCTTTTTCTAATTCACGGGTATGTTGTCATGAAAGGATTGAGCGTGTATTTTCTTACGTTAGGAAAAGAAAATAATAAAGAATGAATATAAGTGAATTAAGTCAGGAAAACATTCATCTTCGGAGTGAGATTTTTGCATATGATGCCTAAACGGTTAGAGGTAGCTGACTGCAAAGAATGACAATTTTTCTCGTCTTAGAGAGTTCTACAAAGAACGCAACATCAAATGTCTATACAAAAGGTTAATCTTAATTATAGAAAGTTTTTAGAACAAACGTGATAAAATNAATGTCTATACAAAAGGTGAATCTTAATTATAGAAAGTTTTTAGAACAAACGTGATAAAATACTTACACTGAGGAGTGTTAAATAAATACGACACTTATTCAATAAGGTTAAAATAAATTCTCATCTAATTTTAATCTTCTTTGTTTTGTGTGTTTAATAAGGATGAACACTGTCTTCAAATCGTAAAATTTGGACGAATAGTTTCGATTTACAAGTTTTAGTTTTACAAGTAGCCGCCGCCATGTTACCTCAGGAGGATCGGGCGTCCATTCGACCAGTCTGGTGTGAAGCATACATTTTAGATTTTCTATTTTCAACTATTGTTAAAGTATAAAGAAGAGTGGAACGCAAGGACAGGTTGCNAACTATTGTTAAAGTATAAAGAAGAGTGGAACGCAAGGACAGGTTGCTAGTAAAGAAATACAATAAATAATTTTTTAAATAATGCTATATCGGAAAGGGAAAGGTGAAAGATGGAATAATGAAACATGGCTGGCTGACACGCCTTTTAATGTACGATATTGTATGATATCGCTCCGCCCGGAAACGCAGAAAAGGAATTAAAAAATTATGGGACATTTGCATATTATTGTATATGATGATACGTGAAGGAGCGGACAAAGCACTCTTTAAAAGAATCATCTATGAATTCCTTTTCTCGTGTTTGAAAATCTGGCCATGGAATTATCGAAATTTTGTCATGTCATTTCGGCACAAGTTCCAACCGTATTGGGATGGATCGGGAGTAAATACTCCAAATCATTACAATTTAATTATGAATCATCCCAACATCGATTCGTATGAAGCAAACAAACTTGCAGCGCGTGTTACAATCAATGCACCTGTGAACCTGGAAAAGAGGTGTGCCAAAGTCAGGGTAGCTTGCTCTCCGTGACTGAGCAAGTAGCAGCAACCGCTTGACTCGGGCACTATGCTCCATTTGCCGTTGCCACCAAAAGAGGCGAAGAGAAGGACGGGACGGGCTGCAGAAAATGCAGAGTTTCCACGAGAGACAAAAGGCTGCGAAGTGAAGGGCACAGGTTAAACGACTGTTGATTGACGGAGGAGGAAGAAGAAAAAGAGATCAAATAGTAGAACTGTTCAACGATGCTAAGTAAAACGGAAATCATGAATTAAAGAATGAAATATTTAGCCAAGACAGGGACACCGCTTAAAGATACGAGCGATACGTATAAAAAGTGATGAGAGAAAAAAAATTATGTATCACATCATGTATTACAAATTACGGAGCTCATAATGAGATACGTCTATATTTTCTATTTGCTAGGAAAGAAGATACACTAGAAAATGGGAGAAGTGAGGAACATGATGAAAGGAAATAAAAAGAAAGAAAAAAGAAAAGGAAAAGAGAGAAACATTGCGGGTGCAGCGATAAGGAAATTTCGTAGAAAAGAGCTCCATTAGTTTTTTAAAATAAGACTTTACGGCTCGCCAACCCCCATTAAAAAAGTCGCCGATTGTTAATAATAAACGCAAAAAAGGATATATGAGGAACAAAAATAGTAGATTTATGAAGTAGAATCAAAACACTGAATGAAGGAAACTATTTGGAAAATTCATCTTATTGTAACATAGTGATGGGAAAGCAAGAGGTAAAGAAGAAAAAATAATATCTGACAATGTGTTAGATAATCGCGGAAGAGCACGTTCATTTTGTGACTCGCAGATGCGATCGCGTGAAGTAAAAGGAAAGAGCCGATGAGACAGATAATGGAGCAATGATGAGAAATCAATACAAGACGAAGGAAAGTTGGTTTGTGGCGCGAGTGTCGAGACGAAGTTAAAAAGAAAATAAAAGACCTAAAAAGAAGCACTAAAAGAAAAGTATAGGAACAGGTACCGGAAATAGATGACTTTTACTTTGGGCAAAGCAGATCACGAGAAATAAAGAGTTGTTTTTAGGAAAATGATATACGACGTGTAATGACTCTACACGTGACACCTTGTCTTAACAAAATTTTGCTCCATAGGAGACACATATGCTGCATGGACAACGCGCAGGGTGGTTGTCGCGCTGATAATATGTTTTCTTTAGTGTTTACAAGAAAGAATTTCTCCCTCTCGTTAACATGAAATTCTTTTTACATTCTCCGATTCTTCTCTTTTAGGAAAGAGTAGGAATTTACAAGAGTGCACATAAAGTTTTAAATTTACAAGAATGCATGTAAATTTAACTTAGTCATATTTAATTAAAGACAAGTGCACACTACTCAGTATACTTAATACCCCAAGGAAGATAACTAATTTTTTAAATTTTATTAATTATTTTTTCCGTTTAGGGAATCTAAGTTGTTTCATAAATTTCCAATTAAAAGATATACAAGTTACTTTAAATAAATAACTTTGTCTATTATCCCTCACGTGGTCACACAGTTTGCAACAGCTTTTTTAACAATACAGTTTATTTCATTTATTATGTTGTAAAGTTGGCTACCTCGGTTAACAATGTTTACTATAAAGTTAGCATTCTTTTAAGTATTTTAGATTTCGTTTGTAAAATGTATCACATTACACAATAGTGCCAATGACTGTTCTTTGAAGGTTAATAACTATAACTATTTAGTCTTTCATTTATATGCCATATCCCATTTAAGATCAACGTGGGAAGCAGCAGGTTTTATACGCGAATAGACGACCCATTATTTCATTCATATCGATAAGCAAGTAAACTGAAAAGCAAATCTCTCTGTACGTCATAAAATTCGAAATACCGTCACATTCAATTCAACTGATATTGCTTTTTGTTTTTGTCATTTATGTACCGTTCTGTTCTTTAGAAACAAAAACTAAACAGTTTGTCTCGTACGTTACAAGTCGATACACCCCATTAATTTAGCACACAATTAACAGAAATGTGCAATAATGATTAAATGCGATGACAAATTATTACAATATTAGACAAATTATTAAAAAGTATGTGAATAAATTAAAATTAAAATTATTACAATACTAACTTGTAACCAATAAACAAAAAACCTATACAACACTAAAATACAGGGAAAAGCAATAAAGATCACAAATTTGAGACCTGAAGAATTTTTTATTTTGGAAATAGACTTTTCATACGTGGGACCTTAGAAGAAGGTAATAAGAATCAAGATTTGTGAGTTAATAACGTATTAAAAATTTGTTATAAGGAAATCGATTGTTATTGCACTCGTATTTTTTTCGATAGACTCTTCGTTTGCATTCGTATGTGATAGGCTGGGTGAAAAGAACATGAGATATATTCCTTTCCTCGCAACCTTTTCATTATTCTTTGTCTCGAAAAATCGTTATCTATTTTCTCAAGTTGCACGATTGTTTTACGGCCTAAGTGGTTAAGAGAAAGGTAGCACATGCGCAAGTATAGCAGCTGCTTCATGTATCTTTTTTCTCCGTTTTTTTTGTGCGAGCGCGTGATTGCCTTACTCGCATCTGGCGGTATCTTTGGAGAGTCCACTTCACCTTTCGTTCCCTACAAATGCTCTAATTTATGTGTCCGGAACTACACTGAACTACCGCAGTTCAAACGGCCGGACGCTGTTTCTTCTGCGCCGAGGGAAAAGGCGACTTCTTAGAAAAAATGGTCGCATCAAACTTTTTATGTGAACACTTGAACCCTTTTCCTGAAACTCAAACCGGCGTAAATGGAAACCCTCCCTCAACGTTGAAAATTACTCTCAATCGCCCCTAAAAAGATGTACTTTTTTTAAAGAGTAGTAGCATTTGCTCTACCACTTAACGGAAATGTGGTAGGCGGATATCTAATCCGACTCCCATAAATAATGTCGGGCATTACGGATTGTACACTATGGCAGTGTTATTTTGACATTTCCTTTTTCATTAGTACGTAAGATCTAACAAATAGTTCATTGATTAATGGATGAATAAGAAAGCGATAAGGGAAGGATTTTATTGAAAGTTTTATGAAAAATTAAATTCTACAATTGTATCGAAGACATTCGTCTTTTCTCATCGAAAGAGTGTGTTCTCTGTGATGGGAATTGATGTCATGTTGATAAATTATTATGCAAAACCTTAATTAACGGAGCGTGCAGTAACTCTTGTACTGGAATAGTAAATTATCACTCAGGACACAACATCTGCGATAAATGATGGAAGGCGGGCCAAGTTGTAGAGGATGATTAAAAAACACATTAACAGCGTTCTCTCCTACAGCTTACATCCCAACAATTGTGTCCTTAATCTATAATATTCTCATTTGCGTTAAAATACACAACATTAGCCCGAACGTAAAAAAAAAAGTGGGTCACATACTCTAACACACACAATCGCTCAGTCACACCTGCGTCACGCTGCATGTAATCAAATCATAATGGGAGACTTCCAGACTCGTTTTTACCTTCAAAATCTGTACGTACAGCTTTCTCAGTGACTCGCACCTGGTCGCTTTATTTTCCATGTTCTGACAGCTGCAGTCAAAACTGTGCACGGAGAGGACACGAGGCGGCGACGACACAGGACATTTCGGCTGGCACGAAACACGTGCCACGGAGCGAGCGATCGAAGTGCTCGACAAGACTCTGCGGGAGGCGACGATAAAAGAAGAGGAGGAGATTAATGTATCGTCGGGATTGAGGAAAGAAAATTTAGGTCCTAGGTGGAAATGAAAGTGATAGGTATGTCTTGAAATATATTTTAGAGAAAATAATAATCGAGATTCCACACGACAAATTTTTAAATATACACTAGCCATTCTTCCTTTGCACTTGGGTTTGTTCTCTTTCCAGTTTTAATGAAAAATGACAACGTCGCACTCTTGGAAGTCAGCTGTAGGATATTATATGACCCCATTGGCCAACGCGCCGTTCTAAACATTCAGATTTTGGTCGAGTTGTCGGTGTTTGCTCGAAGCTTCGAAATGGACGTCTGCCACCCACCTCTGATAGTGAAAATTGTTTAAAGACGTCACCGGTCTCCTCCACCAACCCCGAATACCCGAATACTTGGTACTGACGGAAATGAAGTCCTCCGAAGGACGAGCGAAGGCAGACCTGGACGGTAGTTGTATACTTGTCCAAACCCCAAGTGCAATGTTAAAAACAGTTAGTTACAGTAGTATGCTACTTTATGCTTCGAAAGCCAACGATTGACCGCCACATTAACTGGATCAAATAACATAAGGAAAATCGGGAAAAAAATGTTGTAGGAGTGGAACATCTCTCATTAATTATCGATGAAACAAATTATTAAAATGGTTTATGGAAAATGCAACAGAAGGATATAGTTTTTTGTGGGTTGTTTCATTGTATGGAGGAAAAATGACAGATACAAGACGCGTGTTCCCAATATTTGTTCGTTCAGCGGATCACTTTAAAGGGGATATATTTGAAATAAACCTGGCTTAAAGTCAGGCCGTTGCAACGATCATTACAAATAAATGAGACCTTTTCAACAACACGGGATGCTTGAAGATAAATAGGAGGAAAGAATAGCGAAGACGGTGTTGGTAGTCACCGCGGCGCACCCGGTGTTACAGCTGTAACGTGAAAGGATCTTAAGATATCCTGACGGATAGGCAGGTGTGTGGGAGCGGCATGCCGCCCCAAGCGCCGCCGCCGGTGGCCCAACAGCAGTGACGCGTGTTCCGCCGCCGCAAACGCCGCTCCGCGCGCGTTCCGACCGGACGTCCCTTTCGCACGCCTCTCCGCGCCGCGCCGCCACGGGGCCAGACGCAGGAGGTGACGACTCCAGAGGAACCAGGTGGGCTTACCCTCGTCCCACGAATTAAACTAAAAAATTCCGTCCAAGACACACAGCGTCTTGTTTCAGCGTGGAAGATGTCAAAAGGAAATTTATATTTTTGACCTCTGTTATTTGCGGTAATTATTCATACAGTTTTGTTTTATGACTTAGATTTGTTAGCGATAAGCGTTAAAGAAGCTATATGAGATAGAAAGTCTGGAAGGTGTTCTCAGCGTGCATAGTTACAAAGTAAAGATTTTTTTATAATTAACAGCATATGATTAAATGAGTTAATTTATTATTTAAATTTAAATATAGGAGAAAATGTTGGATTAAAAATTAAAACAAGATGAATTTATTAAAACAAAAATATCATTTAAATATTAATATATTTATTAAAACAAAATAATGGGGTACGGATTCTGGAACATGAAGTAATGTGGATGACATGAACTGTTGGCATCACGAGGCAACTCGAATGAACGGAGAGTAGCGCATCCTATCATCGTCTTATTTGCTCTTTCCCCTCTTCTGAAGATAACAGAAAAAGGTCGGTAAAGAAGAGAGATCACGGGAGAAGATAGGGGTGGTAGGGCGCAATGTGGGGTAGGAAGGCGGTTGGTATGAAGGGCAATGGCCCTTCTGCCTCCACTGACCGCTTTTGATGGATGACCCGTCGGGAGGAAGAATGGGGACGGGGAGTAAGAGAGTTGGCAGCTTGTGGGGCATGAATGACACACTGCATCGCCAGATGAACTTCAGAGATGCTGTGTAGTGAGTCGGTAACAACGAGGTAAACAAAAAAGAAAGTAAAATGATATTAAGACTGAACTACCGTTCAAAATTCTGGCTCAAGATGTATTCGCACAACTATTCATTGAAATAAAATATTACACACTGATGTTACGTTACTTCTGCTCTATTTCAAATTTTTATAAATAATTTTATGACATTTTAATATTTTACTTTATTATTTTTTTTACATTATTTTGATGACATTGTAAGCCACGAGTTTAAGTTCTTGTAAGTTTGAAGAACATTTTGTTTCTTTATTATTTGTTGATATGTCCATGCACTAACGTTCGCCTTATGATGATAGCAACATACTGATGAAACGTTATAATAATAGAAATAAATAGTCTACATTAAAAGGTCGATTCAATATTTCAATTTAATAATGATTGTAGACATAAATAATGTCAATATCTTTACTTCACTTTAACAAAATGAGAAATAAACTAATTATCTCGAGATGTAAGAAATTTTCACCTACTACAGAAATATCTAAGTAAACTCTCTCCTCTGAATAATTATTGTGATAAAATGAATAGCAAAAGATGATTTAAATATCGAAATTAAACTAGATTAAATAAAAAAAATAAACAAGCTCGTTTTAATTCTCTACTTCGTTGCATTATAATTCCACCAAAGCGAAGTTTGTGCGAGGAAGAAGATCGCAACGGGATGTAGGGCAGCGCGTGCCATCTCTCACCCTTCAGCGCGTTCGTTGTTCCTGTAGCTAACTACAGTGAGAAGGGCGACTCGCGTCGAGGGCACCAAGGGCGCGTGCCGGCGATCTTTCCCTTCGCATGACGGATGGCCTTAGGGGACCGCTGCTCTTGTAGTGGGAAACGCGGAAACGCGACGCGCGAGAATGAGCTACGCGTTCAATGTGCATGACAGAAACAGAGCACTTGCAAAAACGTGTCGGAGATGGTAACAGGTGATGCAGCGCAATTATTGGAACGACGAGTGGGGGAGGGAGAAGGGTGGACATAGGTGGGAAAGTGAGCGGACCATTCTTCTCCCTTTTTGTGACGGACTGTCCGCTGGGAGTGGGCAGAGAGGATTGGAACGTGGATTGAGTGCTTAGGAAAGTGACGGAGATATAATGTCAGTAAAGTTGGGAGGTCATGTGAGAGAGACTACGACTGGACAGTGGGGTACAGACTTCTGCGGACGAATTCAACGGGCGATAAATAAAAATAAAGGAAAAAAGAGAATGGACAACGACTATGACCAAGGAGAAAGAGAAGAAAATAATAACGAAAAATGGATGAGAACATTCCCAAAAAAACGCAATGTGAGAGATGAAGACGGAAGAGAATAAATTTACGTCGTGGGACGGAACATGTGTAGAGGTAGTAAACAGGGAGGGAACAAAACATTCTGAGAGAGAGACACCAGCGGACACACACGGGGTATGAGCTTAGGCAGCGGCGCAGAGACGACCAGAGAAAGCAATAGTGTGAACCAGCTGTCCTTTACGAGCCGAGTGATAGATAGTCCACGGGGAGCGCGAAAGTCGGGATGAGCAGTGAGGCGCCAGACAAGAGGGAGCGGCAAGACGTAACCGAATTGCGGGGAGCCACCTCGCCTCACCTCGCCTCGCCTCATCTCGTCCGGGGCGACAGCGCACGGGGTACGGGTTGGTACTGCTGGAGGTGCGGAGAGCCAGCGCGTCGACCTGCGGCACGCGCCGCCAAGGTTTTTCCTCTCGCGGTTGATGGATAGCCCTTGGGGAGCGAGAGAGAAAGAGAATAGGAAAGTACGCGGAAGAGGGCAGCAGAGAACGGAGGAGGGCGTCCGCACGTGGAGGGCTGTTCGGATGCCAACCATTTCTTTCTCGCTGCCAGAGTTTGGGACTGTCACTGGGCCAACACTGACCAGCCACTTCCGTCAATGGACGAGTTTTCGTGGTTCGTGAAGATGCACACATTTCAAACAGAAGAACGAAGTTCGAATCATGGAGTGAAATAGAAAACGAAAAGAACTTGTTCCAAGTTATTTTTATACAACGTAAAGGAAAAACTATAGGAAATGAAAAAATGGATGGAAAATGTATAGGAGAAACGATGGAGCCAATTGAAAGATGACCTCGTAATATTTATGTTTAATGTTTAATGTTTTGACGTCGATTAAACGACACCTAGAGAGATTTTACTAGAAATACAGGTAATACGGACGACCTTACGAATTTCCTTCAAGCTTGAATTCCAGTATACGATACAATATTTGCAACTTACATCTCATTCGTATGTAGAAAATGAGGTGCATAAGAAACCAGCGATCTGGAATGAATATATAAATTTCTTGGCCAACTTATTTTTAAATCATTCTCCATTAATGGTTGCTTATTAATTTATTATTTAGATCATAATAAATTTATTACTCACTAATTCTCTAATATGACTCAGCGTTGCGGTTTCACACATTGAGATTAACAAAACAATTGTAATGGACCAGAGAAAGATACACTAACAACAGTTACGTTGTAAACAAAGCGTTGCTTAAAAAAGTAGAGCGTATGACTAAGAAAAACGAACGTTGACGCTGTTGAAGACAGTCGTAGAACACGAAGAAGACTTACGATGAGAGAAAACTAGCGAAAGTAGATTATACATAAAAAGGAAAAGAACAATGTCGCAGAACCATAAAAGAGGGAGTCACTTGAGTGGTACTTCACCTTTTGTGGAAACAAGCCGCTGCAGCAGAAGCACGCGCTCGCACGAATAGCCAAGTGCGGGAGAGGGCGAGAGGGTAGGTGGGATCGTGGTTTTTGGGAAAGAGGGCAGTGGGGGTGGGCAACGCGTGCAGCGCTCGCGGCTCATTTCCGCCGCCGGCCGTTAAATGCGGCTGTAAAGAGCATGCATCCAGGCGCTGATCGATTGGTGGTGGTCCACCAGCAGCTAGCCGCGATGACGACAGTGACGAGAGAAGAGATGAACTGGAAGATTTTTATTTCTTCCACTGTCATTCAAGCAGCGGTACTTTCAATGTTAAGAAAGAACTGAACATTTATGGGAATATTTTTATCGCTTTACATTCAGGAAAAGAAAATGGTACTTAGTGAATACAACTAGAAATTAGTAAACATTATATGCTCCCACCCACAAATGTATGCTTCTACGTGGACCTTATGGGGAAGCATTATTCCACCATAATCGATAATGGAGTTACAATTACAGCTTTAGGTACAGTAATGCTTGGACATCGTTCGAAGTGAACTAGATATCAATGATCAATTTATCGTTCGCTCAAATAAAATTTTTTACTCCTTTTGTTCAATTCAGACACAGAAACACTATTATAAATATTTAAAAAATAATTCAAATTACTTATAAATAATTGAAATTTTGACATCAACCGATTAAAATGTTTATATGATAATTTAAAAATGTTTCATGTACCTATTCAAAGTTTGCAAACTACCAAAAAATTGTATATTTTAATTGTGATTTATGATTGTATTTCCTTCTAAAACACGTAGACGGCACGGGCTTGAGAACTAATATTCAGTTGTTGCTAGGACAACGACGTTCTTCACCTCCGGTAGCCTAGGTGATGACAGACGCAAACGTATATACGCCGATGAGGTGCAGAGAAGTAAGTGATGTTGCGGAGGTGGTAACGACAGTGTTGATATAGACACCGACTAATTTTCTGTTAGACCATCACAGAATGGGGAAAGTTTACTGGCGACTGAAACCAATTCAATAGTCCAATTTCAATGATGAAAACTAAACACGGATGATGGGATGTAATCATGAACTTTGCACCATTATTCATAGTGGCGAGAAATAGACCATATAAATATTAACACAAAGTTATTTTCATAATTGAGCTACAGGCAACACTAAAAGATATCCCGGTTTCGGCGCATTGGTGTGTTCACCATAGTTTTCGTTTGAAGGTGACATATTTTTAAAAAGTGGGACACTCCTAGATATTTCATAATTGCTTTTGGAGTGAAATTTGTATTAGAAATCATTAAGAACAAAATGACATTAAAAACAAAAGTGTCAATATACGTGTGTTTAAAAATATTTCTACTAATTTATCACAACAGTAAATGTATTTCATATAGAAAATATGAATAACGTCCAATGTTTATTGACTTCTTTCACATCTGATTCATTTCTGATTTGATATTATCTGATCGATAATCACAATACACAAAAAATATATTACCTCGTGTGACAACCCAACAAGAAAACTGTGTTCTTAAAAAGTAAAATCTCCGTACGAGATTCATTTCATTTGCAACTTAAAAAGAAATGTCAAACTTAACGTATAAATAATTTTAACCATTTTCAATTTCTACATTTCTCTTCCAATCTTTCATACCGATATTTTATGAAGTTGGAGCGCAGAAAGCGCATTTTACGTTTCTCTATTACTAGTAGAAATTTACCTAAAAAAATAGATAAGGGTAACACAAGTGAAATATGAGGTTCTTGAGACAGAGAATTGGTATCACAAGGTAAGAGGAACTACTGCCATGGGTAAAGCAAGCAGACAGAATAGTAAGACCAGGATTAAATGAGTAAAAGATCACAGATGACCGAATGACAACCAAGAATACAGCAACGTGATGAATACATAGAAGTAGGTGAACGGAGGGTCATAACTCTACGGAAGAAAATGATAAGCATGATAAAGATAGTCGGGGAATGAAACAGATCTACGCCTGGAGAGGAGGCAGAAGGTAATGCAGAATAATGCAAGAGAATAAGGTAACAGTAAGATAAAGGTTACCAAAAGCACGTAAGTGGTGACAGGAAAGAAAATGACGGATGAAAGGACAATAATAGGAGATCTACGAAGGGAGAGATAGTTGATGGCATGGGCGATTATCGCTAGGGAAAGTGTACAGCACTAAGTATATTTTGACAGAAGAGACTGACAATTCTATGAGAAACAGAGACAAGAGACAACAGCGACCAGCGTGGCAGTGAAAGCGACAGAGGCGGGGAAATGACCGCAGACGGAGGCCTCATTAATGGACTGCGACAGATTGCCTCCTTGCCGGCTGGGCCCCAACTCCAAGCGGATACCAACTAATCAGTTATAGTAATTTACCATCAAGTATTCAGACGCAAATTAAAATATTTATAGAGCCACTAAATGACCAGGTGGAAAGCAGTTGACTTAAAGATGACGGAGTGGTGATGGCGGAAAGATAGCTGTCTGAAGTACTCCCAGCTGGCACTCGTTTCTCAGGTGTAAATGAGGTCGTAATTGGTGTCAGCCTGAGGTGTAACGAACCTATTGTCTGAGAGGGGGAGTTCATGGTACCTGCTACAGTGAATTTGTTTAGGAATCATAATTGATGAAGAACTTCCCATTTACTACTATAACTAGTAATTAATAGTATCTCTAGATACAAGATAAATTTATTTGGGTATGTATAATCGAAACTAATACCAAACCTTCTATTCATAGAGCACTACTTCTCACTTTCAAAAATTTCAAATACATGTAGAAAGAGGTAGGAAAACGGATTCATATAATGGTGTACGGATATACATAATGGGAGGATTTATAAATAGAAGGAAGTATAACACTGAAAGATAAAGCAAACAATAAAAGGATGACAAATAAAAACAATTTTTATTCTATTTTTTCGTTAGTGGGAAGATCACCACAATAATCGAAACAATAGGCAGATAAATAGGCACAAAATATAAGGCCAAGATGCTAGTGAAATGCAAGAAGAAGATGCTAGTGAAATATTTAAATGTAGATCTGCGGAATGTTCCAAAATTTCATGTAAAAATTGGAGGGAGGATAGAGCAAATAAATAGAAAAAAATACTTAAGGTATCCCGTCCGGAAATGTCTCCCGAAAGAGATGTATGACTCAAAAATAGAGTAAGAACACAAGACGAAAAGGTGTACAAAGCGCATTATTAGGGCAGACATTTCTGGACGGGATACCTTAAGTATTTTTTTCTATTTATTTGCTCTATCCTCCCTCCAATTTTTACATGAAATTTTGGAACATTCCGCAGATCTACATTTAAATATTTCACTAGCATCTTCTTCTTGCATTTCACTAGCATCTTGGCCTTATATTTTGTGCCTATTTATCTGCCTATTGTTTCGATTATTGTGGTGATCTTCCCACTAACGAAAAAATAGAATAAAAATTGTTTTTATTTGTCATCCTTTTATTGTTTGCTTTATCTTTCAGTGATATACTTCCTTCTATTTATAAATCCTCCCATTATGTATATCCGTACACCATTATATGAATCCGTTTTACCATCTCTTTCTACATCTATTTGAAATTTTTGAAAGGTCAACTTTAGTGGTCAAAGATTGGACCAGATTGTATTTTACAGGAATACACATTCTACTATTATTAACGTCTATTATATAACCAAAATAAAAAATGGTATTCGTCGATCATAAGGTCGTCAGTCTTAAATAATTTTTTTGCAGTAGTAGTTTAACATATTGACGAAAGAATGACACGCAAATGCTAATCACGAATATTGTTGAAAATCTACTTCTTACATTAACCAACAACCAATTACGACCTATTGAGCACCAAACGATCATTTAGTGTTATCTAACGACTGAAACGCGTAAACAGTCGATTAAAATACTGTGTTTGCCATTTAGTCGTGTTAATTGCCTTTTCTTCGTTGCAGCGTTTAGACTGAGCACTGCTGTATTTAGAATCGCAACAACTGTCTGACGTCAAATATTGCCTCCGTGCAGTTGGAGTGTTCGCCAAATAGCATCCGATTAAACGAGCTACCACCGCCCCGAGTATTGCCTGCCCTGGAGTGTGCATCGAGCGTCAGGACGCATCGCGAGCGCGGATGCGTAAAGCAAGACATCATATTGTATTGGCCCATTTTTAAGAAAATGGAGGTCACTGTCACAAATTACCGTAATTATTGACAGATTTTTTTAATTAATGGCCATGGCCGAAAATACCAGATGATAGAAAATTCCGGATTATCGAATGCTGAACTAAAGAGGGTTTAGAGTAGTCCAGAATGAAAAGGCATGGGCAGTATACCAGAAAACAACTCAATCACACATATTCTTATCTAACGGTCGTTTCGGAGAAGAAGAAACAGAATCAGATAGTTTCTTGAAACAGAATAATCAATTATACCTCGCCAATGCCAGTCAAATATTGACTTAAAACTCAACAGCGAAAGATTTGCGCGTAAAAATTCGATTCTGAAGTGGTTTCCAATTATCGGAATGCTTTTTTGTGATAAAAAATTTATATACTTTGTTACATGAATCGGAGAACGATATAAAATTATATTTCCAGTAGGAACCAACAGGGACAAGTGCGGTGAATACTTTAAATTAAAATGATAACAACGGGGAAAGTTTTTCCAAAAGTTAGTTTTACTGAAAATATATTTAACTATACCTAAATACAACTGTGAAAAGAAAAAAAAATTGTTCGGGGATAATTATAATTTATTAATTTATTTCATAAATGTAATTGCAATACTTTTATATTTATATTAGTCCACTGATTTTATTATAGTATTAATTATCCATTGTACTGATCTTTTGCTCGATAGGGTGTAAATCAAGTACTAAAAGAATACAGCATAATTTAAAAAAAAAAATTTGAATTATAGTGGACCTTCTATCCACATACAAATATGTTGCAAAATATCCTGGCGAGTAAGAAAATGTGAGTCTATACGTAGTATTCTTTTCTGAATGGTCTGAAGCTTATTTTTCCACATTAGCATACCGATAGCAAACGCAAAAGCGTATTATATTTACATTTGTCCCCCAGCAATCGAATACATGAACCGTGAAATTGGAATCGATTCCATACAAAAACAGAATAACCCATCACGAGGTCTCGGGGTCGCGTGGTTGCACGTGCATAGCGGATACGGCACGTACGCGCGAGGACGCGCTGATAGGCAGGGAGTGTCGCCTGCAGATACGCTGCGTATGAGTGTAGCGGGGAGATACAGCTAGCTTTGAGTGCGAAAGGNATAGCGGATACGGCACGTACGCGCGAGGACGCGCTGATAGGCAGGGAGTGTCGCCTGCAGATACGCTGCGTATGAGTGTAGCGGGGAGATACAGCTAGCTGTGAGTGCGAAAGGGCAAGCACACGGCATTGTGATGTCTACAAATAAATGGGATTACGAAACATATATCGCAAGTCTATAAGGAGGCTGGAAGTTTAAAATTTTCTTTTGAGTATTGGGGTACATGAAAATTGTGTAACATTGTTCTAAGTAAAAATTAAATATTCCAATCCCTTAAAACATTAAAACGTGTCATTTCGTGATATCGTAATGTGAAGAAAGAAAAATCAGTTTATAGTTCACCAACAACATAGAGAGCTTCAAACTGAAAGGATACTCGTAAATTCAAAAATGTGAAAACATGGCATAATCATACTGTGAAAAGTTTGAAAATTGGTTGCAAAATTATGTTGTCAAATATTCAAACTTTAAGAAATATAATCCTTAATCTTTTTGTTTAGTATTGGTCAGCCAGACGTTTTCATTAGGAAATTGAAACTAGTGGTGCAAAACCATTGCACATACGTTTCTCCGTCAGCATCATAGAGCGAGAAAAATTATTTAGTGAAAGGGGTATTTCTGGCGTGGTCCTCTATATTTTGGTCATCTTTCAGTGCTCTATTCATGCTCAAAGTCGCTAGATAAAATCATTACTGTCTTCTATTTGAAACTTAAAAATAAAATAAATATTCAGAATATTATTTCAAAACACGACGTATCAGTCTTATAAATATCGTAAAAGTGTTATGTAAATGTAATTTAGTTTTAGACAGAAATTGATGTAGTTTCGTATCTCTTTGCTGTCCTATCCATTTTACCATTATCATATCTTTCATTTCAGTTTACGAAAAGTGTATTATACGTCTGCTTGGTCCATTACACTACAAATTTATTCACGCATAAAATATTTACAAATATTATTCACGCTTCTTGAAACAATAAACTAATGTGTAAGTGTAGCTGACAGACACTATTTTACTGCGCGTATACCAAACTTTGAAGCGAAATAACGTTACTGCGAATGGAATGCATACTTACTTTACTTTACTCACAGAAAATTTAAGCAAAATCTTTGGAGCCGTTTTTGACAAACATTCAAAAAAGTACATTGACCTTCATGTGAAGTACCCTTTGTTTTAAAGTAAAAAAAATAGAGCACGTGCATCGGGAACAAGTAAATTCTACCGTAAATTTGAAATGCGAATTCAATGGATTCATCCATTTACTCAGAATCGTTGCGCACAGACGGAGAGACGGACGGTCGTTATGTCAAAAACCACATTTTTAGAATCAGAGATAACCAAAATGGATATATGTCAAAATCTCGCTTTCGATTTTTTTTCACGATTACAATACTTGCTATATACTACGTATATCAGAAAGAAAAAATATAGTATTCCAGCCTTTGGTATGTTTTTCATATTTGTAATAATAATGAAAATATTACCACTCAATAAACGACATTTATCACTCGNAAACCACATTTTTAGAATCAGAGATAACCAAAATGGATATATGTCAAAATCTCGCTTTCGATTTTTTTTCACGATTACAATACTTGCTGTATACTACGTATATCAGAAAGAAAAAATATAGTATTTCAGCCTTTGGTATGTTTTTCATATTTGTAATAATAATGAAAATATTACCACTCAATAAACGACATTTATCACTCGAAAAAAAAACGCATTTAACGTCATGTCCAATGAATATGAAACATTAAGTAATTATCTTACAAATGAATGATTCATTTATCTCGTCATCTAACCTATTCAAATTTAAATATTTAGAACGACCTTGTGATACAAATTAGTGTATTAGTGTCAGGTCATTCTAGACATTTAAATCTGAATGGTTTTTACTGTCAAATGAAGAGATCGCTTTAGACCAGTCAGGTGGATGACAATCAAGATTCCACTCAGTTGTCACCAAATAATATTTGCAAAATAATATTACCGAATGATGAAATGGAAATGAAAGTTTATTGTGTATGAAATCTCTTCTCTGTAATCACTTTCAATGAATCGCGTTTGATATTTGTTTTACTCTTATGTAAACAGAAACTTAAACTGAAAGTATTAAAAACAATCTACATTTAATTACAATAAATTAATGAAAAATTATCGTTAACATTCATCGTATACAAAAATGGCATGAATTAAATGTTCTCCAGATGTTTGGAGATTAAATTGTTTGTTTAAATTGGTGTGAATCAGTACTTGAGAATAATCAATTCTTTGCCCAGGAAAGAGTATATTATTATAGTAAGTTTCAGAGTTCAAATGAAACGAATAAATTCCATGCATAGCATGATAAAACTATGAGTGGGATAATTTTCCAACAATAATCTCTTGTATGCACCAGGCACAAGTCCTACGCTCGAGTACCATGGAATAATAATGAATTCTTGATCAACATTTTAATCACGAACTATGTTGGGGCACCCGAGTGGGGGCTTTTGTTGGATCACAATCATGATAGGTTTAATGACCCCCGCAGTATGCTAATACTGACAAAGCAGCAAATGGGATTTGGGTAGCTGCGTTATCGCCGAGTGAAAACAAGAGGGCACGAAGGACCGGACGCCATGATAATGAACCCTGAATGAACACTCAGGTAAGGTTTACTGTCTACAATCGGGAAAGAAGTCACCGAATGAGGTAGCCCTCTGATAAGGCATCGCGGGCAGATTTATTTCGAACCGGAGTATACTCCTTCCGAGATTGGAGGTGTGGTGTTGACTATTAAGAGATTGGAGACTATTAGGACGCGGGCACTATTAAGAGCTTCTCGCATTAGCGATAGACACGCCCACAATCGAGAGCTCGAACTAATTGTGTCGGAGCGACAATCCAGCAGGGAGAGAGCAGGTAAGTCAATACGGTTGGCGAGTGGGTGTGTAGGGAGGACTAATGACCCGTTTAGAAACGCAGTCAGTCCGTCCCTGGCGGCGCGGCGCGCTTCAGATCAGAAGGGCGTCACTTGGTTGGAAATACAGAGGAAACTTGAAGACTTGGCACGCGAACAGTCGGATAAAGACTTGCTGAACTTTCATTCCAAAATTGACACACGGCGTTTGGCGTTGATACGAGAAAAGTTTCTTTTGACTGTTTAAAGTTTTTATCTTTGTGTAGTGAAGAATGAGAAAATAATAATAATTGCGGGGAAATAAATGAGCATAAAACTTAAGTTATGAAACGATGAATACTAAACATTCAGTAAGTCTTCTGTTACATAAAAGACAGTAACAGGTATCAATGAAAGGGGAAGTAAATGGAATCTGTTAATAAAATAAGAATGAGTTTATATATTTCATTTTGTAATACACTCCTTTTTTGTTTAATCAAGCAAAATTGAAAGTGTGATGGAGAAATATCATTTTACGTATTTACAGCATGAGGTAAAAAATAAATAATACAACTATTTACTACGAATGCGAAGTATTTTAATTTTCCTTTTTAAGTTTTCAATAATTTGTATCAATTTTTTCAACAAAAACAAAAAATTTAAATACATTTTTAAACCTTCGTCACCTCGAAAAAAATAATTGCTATCTTCCTAGAATTTTCGAACACAAAGATGTACTCGAAATTCTTAAACAAGTACACAAGTTCCCCTCATGCATCGTTCTTGATACAATACAAAGAATTATCATCATCATGGAACTGCCGAGAGGTTGTATAGTATTGTGCCAAACAAGAAACAATTCCGGCGGATAACGGAACTACAAAATTTTTTACTAAAAAGTTAAACTCCATATAGTGAACCAGTAAACCGGTTTTCGTGTAATGGACTCCCCAAACAAAATAGGACGGTGAAGTGAGAGAAATACACCAGCTCCTCGTCGTCGCCAACGCTACTGCCACTGGATGGAAACAGACCGTTGAGAGGGGGAGGGAGAGAGAACTCACGCGTAATACGACAGCGTGGTGCAGCAGAGTGCCAGTGCGTGGTAATGAGAGACCATTAGGGGTAGAAGCGCACAGCCACGGGGTGGTTTGTTGCGGTCGTCGTGCCAAGCGTTGACAGCAATGTTTCGCGAGGGGATGATGCGACACGGTAGGAAGGGAGAGGCGGAACAGAAATATTAAACCATTGTTTGTGTTCTAATTTCAAGTAAAAAAAATATTGTAATTATCAACAAAATTTCTAGAGTTCTTTATCAATTTATAGATTTGATTTCTCATTATTTCCATTTTTTTTGAATTGATTATGAGAATGTTCATTAATTTACATGTTAATGAGTAAAGCAATATAATCAAGATATCGCTACTTTATTCATAAGTGCCTTAGATTTGTTAATAATACTATGAACACGTTATACTATTTGTATTACAGTTTTTAAAATTCATCGGTATTTACAATATTAGTGGAACAAAATTTGAGGTAGTTTATACTATTGTATGTATTTGTATTAATAGTAATGGAGGATAGTAATATTTTATTCTATCAAATTTACTTCATTAGTTAAAGTAAATTAAAGTTTGCTCTTCTCAGTTATTTACACTAAAACAATAATGAAAATATATTCGATGAAGTTCACTTCCATTAAACTGTATGCTTTTTTAAAATGAAGTGAGTTGTCAATTAAATCCTCAAAATTAATTTTTTGTTTACTAATATTCATTTTCTGTTAGGACATACTAAACACGTTTTTGCTTCTTCCATAGCACTGTAGAATGGTTCAATTGTTAGAATAATAACTTGAAAAGTATAGATTCATTATTCAGAAGGATCCAATAGAAAAGTAAATAAAAATATATTTGCAGCCTTGTAAAATGCGATATATGTTACCTTTTATCTCACGGTGAGGACCCTGCGGTGGAGGCAATAGTGAACAAAATGGAATGGATGCTGCATGGTAAACCAGTCGTGAGAAAAGAGAGTTCTCCGCGGGGTTGAGACTGCCTCTACCATCTTTCTGCAAACATCATCTCACCGTAGGACATTACTTAAAAATCTCCCATTCCTCACGTTAGCTTGTCGGTTGAACCTATGACCCGCACCCGAGGTCAAACCTGGCAGCAGCCAAGGCTTCTTTTCAATTGTCCCTGCAACTTTTTCTTAATGACAGGTGTATTGATGACATATTACCAACCCAGCCTCAAAATGAAGAGACGATGCAGAGGAAAACAAACAGAAGTTCATTGAAAACAATTACCGTTCTTTGGAGTTGACGCGAAAAGTACACGAGACGATATTTGCGGAAGTACGAAACCCAAGTCAGTCAGATGGGATGGTTCAGAAGGGCATCTCAGAAGCGTGAAAGTGAGTTGATAGTTATGTGACGTCTGTTTACATTGTGAGTGTGACAGAGGAAATATCTCTTCGGAGGATAGTATACAGTAAGCACTCGAAATGATTATAACAGCTCTTCGCCAACTCAGCTTGCGGAAAGTCTAACTAGCGCTGGATGCGATTTCAGTGCGACAATGTAAAGATGGAATGGAGATGAGTGTCAACCGAGAAGTGTTAAAAAATGAACTATATCTAGGGAATTTCAAATGACACCTGACGGAAATTGGGGTAAGAAGATGATGAAGAATTTCATATGTTGAGTTTGTCACAAAAATTGTGGATGACTCAAAATGCAGCAGTATGTTAAAATTGTTTGTCAGCATTCAACAAAACTAGAGTCCACAAAGAGGTGCAATCGCAGTCCAACAGTGATGTTCAAATATACAATACTTTTACTATTACATATTAAGAGGTTAAACTTGTTTATATTTTCTGTGGTACTTTTTTTGTGGGGTTTTAGGGCTCGTCAACGGCAAGGTCATTAGAGCCTTTTTTGTTGTTGTACAGGTATAAACTTGAAATTAAAACCTTCGCCCCTTATTTTTTCGTATAGCACTGTTGTTCAGAACCAGAATATTTTAATCGAAATGAAGGAAATAAAAATGCTAGAGTACATCGAATATTTGTTTCTTCATAATAGTCTACTATTGAAACGAAGAAAAGTATTTAAATCGAGATTTTTCCACAAAGCTTTATATGCGTTGCAGCAGAAAGTCCTAATCGCGTACACGCGTATTTCCGCTATTGTTTCTTCTCTAAAATATAAATAAAGCTAACAGTTGTTGGTATTGGACGCTCTCGAGGTTCAAACTAGGACATAATATTCTAGAATCTAAAACGCTGTTTCAAATTACCATCCATATTGACAACACACGATGAAAGCACTCATGCGTATCCAAAATGCTAAGCAGAACTCAGTGCTCAAGATGAGCCACTTCGATAAATACAACGATGAATTTCCGTAATTACCGGTGACATATGGGTCCAAAAAATATATTATAGCTGTTTATAATATTAAGGTCGGCGTAAACATAGTATTTTATTTTGATGTTTGAACATATATTCCATNTCTCAAAAATCCTAGAAAAATTCTTGTATAAGAGTCTTCTAAATTTTTTATCAAAAAATAACTTTTTCTCTGACTATCAACATGGTTATCGAAAAACCTTCTGCAAGCGCCATATTTTCTTTCTTAAATGATGTTACCACACCTCTTGACCGTGGAGAAAATCCTCAGGGAGTTTTTCTTGATTAACTAAAAAGCATTCGATGTCATCCATCACGAAATTCTCCTTTCCAAATTGCATTCTTTAGACACTGTCTCTTATACACATCTAGATGTGTATAAGAGACAGTATATATAGTGAAGTCGAAATTATTTATTTAATTTGTTTTAGCATTGAAAACTTTAAAGAAACGTGTGTTCAATCCAAAGAGTTGAGGGAAGAGTTGCTTTAAAACTCCTCCATCCTCTGGCACTGTCTCCACTTTATGTGAGTATAGAAGTGACGGTGATAGTAACAACTACCCAACCCACCGTCCACGCGACCCATTTAGCTGGTACAGCGCGCTCTTTCTCTCCGCTGCGGCTCGCGCTGCCGACTGCCATCCATCAAGCCAAGCACCCTCCTCAGTCGGAGCTCAGTGGTGCCTCTCGTCCGAGAGGAGCAACCTCTTGCTGCTACTGTGGAAGTTCACTTGCTCTTCCTCTCTCTCTCCCCTCCAAATAAAGTATTGCCTCTCTAAATGACTCTCAGCGTCACGACGTTTAAGAGTGGTGCCACGATGGTGGGGTCCAGTTAGAATCTGTCTCCAGAACGCTAACAAGGAACGAAATTTGATGTTATAAATGAAACAATCTTAATAACGGGAGATCAATGCTCTCAAACGATCGGATAATTGAAGTCTTACTCCTCATAAATCGACAGCGGTGGTCTAGTGGTAGAGTCTTTGCTGCCACGATATCGGTGAGCGGTGGAGTGTAGTTTCAAACACTATTCCGCTGAACTATGTGGGATTTTCAGCTGAGGTTCCCCTCACCAACGCCAGACAAATGTTGTTTCGGTACCATAACTTCCCTAGCAACCCAAGAAACCTCTTACCAAAATCGTCACCCAAGTCCAGGTTAGGTGGTACAGCGGGCCAAATCGCCCGAACCTCGCCAAAATATGTGTAATAAAAATAATAAACCATTACATCAATTTAACAGTTATGTTGTGAAACTTAATCTGCTAACATAAAGCCAATGAAAGAAATGTTCTTAATTAAGGAACATCGTATTTCCTAGTGTAGGTATCGCATACTGGTTTTACGAAAGAAAAGGTAATTCAAGAAAAATATTTAAAATACGCGTGGTTTTCTCTTAGAGTAGTCACTATTTAAAAAATCGAATAATGTGTAAGATTCTACATAAGAAATTTCTATGATGCTAGTAAGAAATAGCACTGTCTCTCAGCAAAAGGAATTAGTCAGACAATATTAATGTCAGAAAATTTTTAAAAAATCACAATATTATAGAATGTATTATAGAGTGTAAATATCGAGTAGTAAATGACTGAACAATGTATTGGGAAAGGTTTTTATACAAAACAAATATAAATATGGTTCGATGAGAGAGTATTACAACCAGTATCCAAAATCGCAACTAAATTGTACCAAAAATCCGGAATAATATACGAAAAGCAGGCCAGAGGAATGCAAACATTTAAACAAGAGAGAACGATGAGAGAAATAAAAGAAGTAAAATACGTTGTATGCCCCTGGAACGTAGGTAAAAGAGAAGAAGGAAGAAGACCCCAAACACGAAGGATTGATGATGTTTGACGAGCATTGCCTAAACTCAACGCAAGATCTCTCCTTCCCAATTCCCTTACCCAGGTCCTACGGTTAGGTGGAAGAGCAGGTCTCATGACCTGAACCTCGCCAAAAGGCATAAAATAAATAAATAAAAACCGATGGCGGGAAGAAATTATTCATCAATGGGACAGGCTGAACTAAAGCGGCAGTTAAGCCGCACGAAGAAGACAATATAGTCGGAGAAATTTCTGTGTTCACTCCAAAATTGTTGTTTGAATTAGCTCTAAATATGAAGGGAGATGCGAGATTTCTAAATTTCGTTAAATAACTTGAATTTAATACAAAAATGAGAATGAATAAATGCAATAAAAACATTTCTTTTCTGAGATACATGTAACTCTTAATTTTACTCATTTTCTTCTCTGTCTGAAAACAATTCTTTTTAAATTGAGATAATTTTACGATTTTTATTTCTTATTCACTATGTCATGAGAGTGGAATTCAATTACTTCAGCAAATATGTATTAGATCAATAATGCATTTTGTCATAATATACTTGTTCTCTGACTTTGTGAACCTCGTCTGATTTCGAGACCGTGAGAGAGGTGGCTTGTCTGCGCCGTTTAATTAACATTCATTCGAATTCTGACTGCTCAATAAATGCTGTGGTTGAGGTTAAGTGGTTAATTGGTACATATGAATTCATTCATTTTCGAGGCCGCGGGTTAGATTCAGCACTTCTCTAGTTGTAAGGTCTATAGAAGCAACTATAGTTTCAGTTTGTGCATTCAAGGATGGGGTTAAAAGAGAAAATTCAATTATTTGTAAAAAAATTGAAATTGACGTATTTTTACATTTATCAACTAGAAGTGAAATTAAGGTCATGAGGTCTGCTCATAATACAGACGACATCTTGTAAAGAATAGGGGATGCGTCTTGGTGCACTGTAAAATGGATGACCGAACAAATATTAGCCGAAGTATGTGAGGGAGATTCCAACTGCAAATATCACCCAGTTCGGTCGAACGGATGACAAAACTTTGTTCAACAACGCGAGAGGATAGAACTGACGGTATAACTTATAACTGAATAAAATAATAATAATAACTAATTGAATACAGATATTAAAGAACATACTTTTGAGATGTTTCCTAAATAAACATAACTTTTGCACCCACTTTGTACTTACGTATATATCATATTGTGCTTGTAACACAGTCTTCAAAACAGGAATGTACTATCTTTCGGATGTATAACAAAAACTAATCAATCGAAGGATTGTATACTTTATTTAAGCCAGGGGGATTTACTCACAACATTTTCACTACAAAGGACCTTTGTGCAGCTTATCACAATGACATATTGGAAACAGTGTCTTATGTTAACCCATAACAAAATATATTTAATAAATACTGAATACATAGTTCGCAGGTAATCCGAATAGCAGAAATTTAACAATATTGAACAGGGAAAACATTGAATTTTAACAATATTTTTGAAATT
>NNCF01127780.1:281382-303948 GCA_002313205.1 Laupala kohalensis | reverse complement strand
AAAAAATATTTTTGTGGAAACTATATTTCTAGGGCTACTGATAATTTTTTTCTAAAACTTTTGTTGAATACGCTTATAAAAATTAAATAATGTTGCATAATAAAGTTCCTCAGCAAATAGGAATTTAATACATAAAAGAGACGAAATAGAGATATGCGATCATAAAATGATATAAGAGAAATCGAAAAATAAACAAAAACTCACCCTCTGCAATGTACGTAATTCTCCAAGGACTCATTCTGAAAGAAATAAAATTATATAACAACAATACATAGTAATATTTGAAGCATAGCTATTGCAGAAAATACGGCACAAATCAAACTGACAAAATGCATTGTATGGACGTGATCTCTATTTTGCAATAAATTTAAATTAATTACCAAAATACGTGATTTTGAACCAAATATTAAATGTGTGAAAATTCCAAATTATAGAAACAAATTTTATGTGCGATAAAACCTTATTTACGAAAGAATATTTCATACTCCCACGATAAAAATGCTAAAATATTTGGTAAACGGTGGCAATTCAAAGAAAAATGTTTTGATCCAGATGTCTCTTTTGCCAAAACATTCATGCACTCACTACTATTCATTTACTTTGGAAACTGTCGTTATACTGTTAGGCTAGTGTGTGCAAAGAATAATGTGAACCTGTTATGGGAGAATGCACGTTCTTTAGTTTTGGAAATAAATACGGAATTGAGATACGTTAACACACGAGAATGTAACAAAGGTCAATGTACACTACACAGTCGAAAGGAAATATACTAAATTTTTATGAACTAAATTTACTATCGTGAAATTCTGAGAAGTAATTTCTGAGATATACAAATTACAAGTAAATGAAATTATCTTAAAGTTAAAAATTAAATGAGGGAACAACACATTGTATAATATAAACTTTTACTATCCTTTATAGACCAATAAGTATTTCACTCAAGGTTTCATCAACAGATTTGCGACTTTGTCAGGAGTTTCACAACAATGTCAATACATTTACATGGACACATGGCATTAGATACACAAATGTGACAAGATTTAGTAACCGTTAATAACGTGACATAAATGAGGTTACATAATACGCACAACAAAAAACACAATAGAACAAAAAAACATACAAAATTATCATAATACAGTTGAACCTCGCTTAAATGGTCGGCACCGAGACTGACTAGTTACCCGTTTGGCCGGTTAATCCAAAGATTTTCGTGTGAAAAATAAATGTTGTTTCATAAAGAGTCTACAATTTTTATCAAATCACGAAGAAACAAGCATATTAGACTGCATTGCAACTCATTTTATTGTGTTGTATGTACATACATAAAAATACACGAAAAAAAAAATGCATTTATTGATCCATTGAAAAAGAGATTCCGAAGAAAGAAGGGAATCAAATCGACAAACTACCTCACCCTTCCCCGACTACCCGTTAGATAGTATACACTGAATCTGTTCCACGGGATGGACCGGTTAATCTGAGGACCAGTGCTTCGAGGGTTCTATTGTATTGATAAATAAATAACCGCTAATTATTCTGTGTCCACACATACGTTCAAATACCCCATTGTGGTTTTTATGAGTATCATTTTGAACATGTAGCGTTTATAACAATTACTTTCCGTGTTTCATGCAGGGATATTTTAGCAATATTACTAACGACACATTACTTATGAATAATATTCCTTAAGATGGTAATGCTTTTAGTCATAGGTAAGGGAAGTACTTATAAACATGTTTGAAGACTCTTACCAGATTTGCTAGGATAGGGGAAACCCTCCTGACCAAACTGACCGAAACGATTCATCGCATAAACACCGTAATAAACCTAAACCCAGGAATCCTTGTGAACACCACACTTCAAATATCTCCACAGCCCTCTCCTCCAGTATTGGCAAAGACTCGAGGAGAGGAACGATCCAGCACTTCCATTAGCCGCAATAAATGTCAGTTGGAGAAATGTTTGCTCGGAAGTGGAGGCTGAGTTTCTCCCTTCCTCCAGAAGTAGCGCCAATTTCGCGTAAGTCAAAGGGACCGAATTAGTTGCTCCGCTGAACTGCAGCGATCGGTTACCGTCGCGAGCGGCCCGGGTCTCGTATGGAGGTAACTGCGACTGATAGCGTGGATGTGTGATTAACAGAACATTTGCTTTATATTTAGACAAAAGAAAGGTAATTAAGAATGCGTCCTTAAAATGTTAATTTTGGATTATTATTCTATTGCCAATGCATTCGTCCCAGAAAATGTGTTTTAAACGAATATTTAGAAGCCATCAGTATTTGAATGTAGACATGACGAAACGTATCAAGTTATTGTTGCTATTTATATACTTGAAATAAAATATACTTTCTTTCATTTTTAATAAAAATGTCACGTAAGTATGTTAAATAGTAGTTATCGTTTTCAATGAATATCAGATATAATATAAAAGAGATCTTCTATACTTATATATTAAGGTCATTCCAGGAATACTCGATCATCCGAATACTGCTTATTAAAGTCTTAATTAAGAATTATGTACGTACTCATCAACATGTACATGCGATCTTGATAGAGTTCTAATGAGTAACCACACTAATAATNATTATCATAATACAGTTGAACCTCGCTTAAATGGTCGGCACCGAGACTGACTAGTTACCCGTTTGGCCGGTTAATCCAAAGATTTTCGCGTGAAAAATAAATGTTGTTTCATAAAGAGTCTACAATTATTATCAAATCACGAAGAAACAAGCATATTAGACTGCATTGCAACTCATTTTATTGTGTTGTATGTACATACATAAAAATACACGAAAAAAAAAATGCATTTATTGATCCATTGAAAAAGAGATTCCGAAGAAAGAAGGGAATCAAATCGACAAACTACCTCACCCTTCCCCGACTACCCGTTAGATAGTATACACTGAATCTGTTCCACGGGATGGACCGGTTAATCTGAGGACCAGTGCTTCGAGGGTTCTATTGTATTGATAAATAAATAACCGCTAATTATTCTGTGTCCACACATACGTTCAAATACCCCATTGTGGTTTTTATGAGTATCATTTTGAACATGTAGCGTTTATAACAATTACTTTCCGTGTTTCATGCAGGGATATTTTAGCAATATTACTAACGACACATTACTTATGAATAATATTCCTTAAGATGGTAATGCTTTTAGTCATAGGTAAGGGAAGTACTTATAAACATGTTTGAAGACTCTTACCAGATTTGCTAGGATAGGGGAAACCCTCCTGACCAAACTGACCGAAACGATTCATCGCATAAACACCGTAATAAACCTAAACCCAGGAATCCTTGTGAACACCACACTTCAAATATCTCCACAGCCCTCTCCTCCAGTATTGGCAAAGACTCGAGGAGAGGAACGATCCAGCACTTCCATTAGCCGCAATAAATGTCAGTTGGAGAAATGTTTGCTCGGAAGTGGAGGCTGAGTTTCTCCCTTCCTCCAGAAGTAGCGCCAATTTCGCGTAAGTCAAAGGGACCGAATTAGTTGCTCCGCTGAACTGCAGCGATCGGTTACCGTCGCGAGCGGCCCGGGTCTCGTATGGAGGTAACTGCGACTGATAGCGTGGATGTGTGATTAACAGAACATTTGCTTTATATTTAGACAAAAGAAAGGTAATTAAGAATGCGTCCTTAAAATGTTAATTTTGGATTATTATTCTATTGCCAATGCATTCGTCCCAGAAAATGTGTTTTAAACGAATATTTAGAAGCCATCAGTATTTGAATGTAGACATGACGAAACGTATCAAGTTATTGTTGCTATTTATATACTTGAAATAAAATATACTTTCTTTCATTTTTAATAAAAATGTCACGTAAGTATGTTAAATAGTAGTTATCGTTTTCAATGAATATCAGATATAATATAAAAGAGATCTTCTATACTTATATATTAAGGTCATTCCAGGAATACTCGATCATCCGAATACTGCTTATTAAAGTCTTAATTAAGAATTATGTACGTACTCATCAACATGTACATGCGATCTTGATAGAGTTCTAATGAGTAACCACACTAATAATAAGTGCATTGGACTTTGTCTTTCTGAAAATAATGACTAAAACTAAAATTCAACAATTTTTTTTTGAAAAAAAGATGAATTTCGACGACATTCGCAATGTCCAATTAAGCTTTCTGTAAATGGTGCAATAGTTAAATGAGCATACCCCGATTAGATAAGTATTATTTTATTTTTTTGTAAAAAATAAGATTTTATATGTAAGTATGTGATACGTATGTGATAAGTGTAATAAGTATGTGATATTTAAGTAAGTAGTGTAATCAACTGTAAATTCGATGAGACGTTTTACCCAGTCCAATACAAAAAGTTCCATCGAAAATGTTTTTGACTTCACCATAGTGTTGAATGTAGTGATTTTGATCAAGTGGAGAGATCAATTGCAGACACTTTGAAGTCAAGAGTCAATAACCGAGTCCGCGAGAATGAGGTGGAAATGGTTATTTTACGGTTTGCAACTATGTTCCAAATTTTCACAAAAGCGAAAAGGGAGTGGACGAAGGGTATACCGCGCAACGCTGCGCGGCGACGCCTGAGTTACGGTTATGCCGCTTCTCGATATATTGCGGCAATTTCGACGCAGCTGACGTTTCGTTTCTGAATGATTTACTGGATGTCAATGAGATACGATGCGGACATCGAATATCCGACAATAATCTGTACGGGCGCTCCCCCCTCCATTATTTATGAGCGTGTCGGCCCTTCGGGGAGGATTACAAGCTCGCACCGTGCGCGATGGACGCCTGCGGGGGCGGGCATCGGTTTGTCCTCGAGGTAAGCACTGCCACTTCCTTTATTCCATTCAAGGTGCGATCTCAGATGTATCATGACATATTGATAGAAACAACGAAGAAAAGAAAGAACTGCGAATCGATTACCAGATCCTGTGGCATAATATTATTGCAGTGTTTGTAAATGGGAAATGTATCCTGCTTATCTACATGGGGCGATAGGAGGTAGAAGGTGGGTGGTAGAACTATTGTTAGTAGGTGGGCCAGTGTGCTGAGTTCAACAACAACTTGGTGTTCGTGGAGGTGTTAGTAAGAGTAGTTAGTAATAGTAACAGTTATTGATACTAGGAGCAGTAGGAGGTGGATAGAAGTATGGTTTGCTTTTCAGTGGTCACAGCTATATGAGCTGAGACACGTGAAAAGATCCAACTGTTTTTGGCCCCGTCGGGAATTGAATCCGGGGTGACGTGATGGTGAGCGAGCGAGGAGGGGCAACACAGAGCACGATTTATAAATGAACAGTCTAGTTTCAAAACCAGTTACATCACTTCGAATTTTTTAATGTAGACTAAAAACTTAAGTTTATAGAAAATTATAAAGTAAAAAAAATCATTAATTGGATATACACTTGTGGTACAAGGGTTACCGAGAGGGTAATCAACAAATGTCTACATTTAGCTATTAATATATGAAGTCGTATATAAATCAACCAATGGCGTATTTGTTCTGGCGAGATCATACGACACCGTTCCCTTATTGGCACTAATCATGATGTTAGTAGTGGAGTGTGGTAGAGATTGACGAAATAATTGGTGCTTGGAAACCAACTGAAGCATATTGAAGAGGATATGTTGGACCTGGTATTATGCTAACAGTACTGATTATAGTCCCGTTGCCACGATTACTATTAGAATGTAGTTTCAGGAATTTCCAAATTATTATATCTTTCGCAGGGATTTTCTTGAGGTTCATCAGTATTTCATCTACTTTTTTAAGAAGAGTATTTTATAATTTGTGTGCGAAAATGCCATTCGAAGAATCGATAACCCGAAACATTGAACGGATCTACTTGAAACAACGAATAATGATTATTTACTGCGCTCTACTTGATAATTATTGTATGACCTCGAAAGCTATTGAATTCAAAGACAACATATCAAAGAAACATTAAAATTTTCCCTGTTATCGTTTTTTGTCAAAATGTTATGTAGTATTTTGTAGTAACAAACTATCTCATCCGCGAAAATGTTCCATACAATATTGTTACATTAATTTGTCTTTTTTATCTTTTATGATTAACTAAACATTTGAGGTATATTCCATGTAATTATAAGAAGAAATAGCTGCTCATTGTGACTGTAAAATTCAAGAACAACACCTGAATTAAATCAATTTAACGAATAATTTACAAGCGTTGCAGCCAGTGGGCTTACCTACTTTACCTCTGATATTTTGCAAGCTTCTGTATTAGCTCATGCCCTGACAACTGACAGTAAACATATACAGATGTAACTATAGCAACAATATAAAATTCATTTGTATGTTATCTTATTACTCGTACTTCGTGAGTATTTATCAAGTACAATTTCAAAACATTAATTAGTTGTTCAAGTTTTTCCCGTTAATTCATCAAAGGCAGTAATTATTTTATGACTTTCGTATAATTTTTAGACCACTCAGCGCTAAACGAGAAAGATGTAAAAATATAAAATTATTATATTTTCCGTGGTAGTTGTTACACTATTTATTCATTAGTGAGAGTTCACTAAATTATTTCAAATCTTTTAATGTTAAAAAAAATATTAGATCATTATACTTTCCAATTATTTCACACAAATTGAAATTAAAAGATTTAGTATCGAACATCAATTATTTTTTAGAATACCAATTTATTTTATACATAATATTTTTTCTCTTATTCGTTCAATTTGTGTAACTATATCGCAATTAATACGCTACCAACCAGTGGCGGATTCCGGGGGAAGGACGAATGTGCTCCAGTGAATGGGCTGCCAGGGCCACCTTAACAAAACTCTGAATTTAAAATACATTTCAAAAGGAAAATTCGTCATAAAAAGTATTAACACACACCTTTAAAAGTTAAACATAGGAAATGATAATTTCGTAGTTCTTAATTGAGAAAGCCCAAGAAACGAATTAGATGTCAAGGTAAAAGTTGCTATCTTCAAAACCGAGTCAAGAACAACTAGAATATAGTGGGAAAAACAGATAAAAATAAATTCAGAATTCTCTCACATTTCTACTCGTAATTGACATTGGAGATAAATATTTAAATTCGGAATGAAATCAGATTTGTATTTATTATATTTTAATTCGTAAATATTGTGGGCACATTTTGTCGCTTGAGAATAAAGCAAGTAATTTATATTTTTTCCATGTTCACTCATATCCTCAGAATTTGAAACGAAATCATTCTATTTCTTCTCCAACCCTGTGATGAGACCATTCATCCTTCACAACTTAACATTACAGCATTGATGCATCAAGAATACCACACCTCTTCTCAATTTCCCTGAACATCCTTCACACTTTGTATGCTTGAGGAAATATTCTCCTGTCATGAGGATCGCGACTTATCGCGGTTTAGTGAAGCTAAACCCTCTTGTGAATAAATTTACAGAATTCCACTCTTAAGCCGCATATGAATCTTTACCCCGGTCGCTTTGCTCAGCCCAAGACCGTTCTGGAATATTCCGGAAAACATCTTTCATCCGCAATTCAAGTAAAGGCCGCCCATTTGCTCGAGAACCACCTCATTTACCTTCCCGCCCATGCCTCTCGTAAGACCCTCACATGATCGTTGTCATATGTCAATCTCGTATGACCCGATTCATATGCTAACAGACTGCCTGATCCTCATCTCTCCATGGAGACGAGTGGGGTACCGCTTCCGGACTGATGCGAGGGACATGGTTACATCATAAAGGAATTTCCCGTTTCTAATTTTTTATCTCACTTAAGGATCTATGAGATTTATGCATACCAAAAGATTCGTAATAATTGTTGAATACATCTATAGTTTTTAATGCTGAGCTGGATTTATTTATTAAGCTACTATTCAAACACGGAAAATAATCGTAAAAATTTAATTTCTAAGACGTAGCAAATGAAAATATATTTTTTTAAACCCCTATGAATATAGAGTAGCTGCCCTCTGAAAAGTTACCAAATTTGGGAGAACTGCCAACCTACTCAATTGATTCCCCCTATGTCGTATAGTACTAAACTTAATGATATTTTAATCTAATACTTTGTATTCACTACCACGAAACTTGACGAAATATCTCTAGGAGAGCCTGTCCTTATAATACTCTTTTTTATCCTTTGTATTGTAACACAAAATGAACATTACATTTATAAAATACGTGCGTAAATTATCCAAGAAATATTAATTTATTAATCTACTTTCAACGTAATTCATTTTACGGTAGTCTCTTTGTTGTTTCCATAGCGTTGGTACACCCGTAAGGTATGTGTAAGTGCTAACGATTTTAATATCAAGCGACAATCACAGGCAGTCCAAGTCTTAACGAGTGTGGGGGTTTTNTTGTTGTTTCCATAGCGTTGGTACACCCGTAAGGTATGTGTAAGTGCTAACGATTTTAATATCAAGCGACAATCACAGGCAGTCCAAGACTTAACGAGTGTGGGGGTTTCGTTATAAAATATTGGTGGAGGCTATCCTGAAACACCACTCGAGTCCGACATATTTTTTCTTAGTGCCCAAACTCTCGATAACTTGAGTATAACTAATGCTTTTGAAGTTACAAGAGTTAATTATACAATTAGTTGTGGGACGCTTTCCAGTAAGCTAGTAATAATGATTCGCATGATTGGAGTCAACAACAATGTCTTGACTACATTGAAATATAATTTTGTTACTATTGCCACTTTTTTCGTGGGTAGTCGTAGTTAACTTATCGCTGGAAAGGCTAGGTGTTTGCCAGGAATATTGTTGGATTTTTTTCTCTCTTCCCAACTGTGTACAGTAAAAAATTAGGGGTTCCTTAACTGTTAGGAATATTCTTGACCTGTCCTCCGAAAAGGTCGTTGACATTTGGGAGTTCTAGATATATGATCCTGTGTGGCATTCGTCTCTGGAAATAGGGGTCACGGCGTGCAGGTGAGGCCGGCATCATGAGACCAAGAGGTTCACGTATATGAATTTCCCATTGTAATTACTTTTGTATTCTCATAATTGTTTCAAGCATGACAATTGCTATAGCGTATATTGGTGGTTTCGTATATCACGATTACCGTAGCGCCAGGGTTTCTACTTGACCATGTCAGACGAAGTAAAATAAAGAATATTGACATTATTATCGTCTACAATCATAATTTAATACAATTATCTATTTCGACCCTTTATGTAGGCAATTTTTGATTGAATATCACTTTTCAGCAGTTGATTAGTGGCATCGTCAGGCGCTGTAGTGTATAAACAAATGCGTTAATTTTACCTTGGTAACAGAAAGGAAAAACAAGTGTACTGCATATGCAAATAGAACAATTCCATAGAAAAAGAAATAATATGAAAACAAACCATCAAAGGAGTTAGTAAATTCAATGTGTATTTTGTAAATTTGATGTGTAACATTTCTGAATCAAAGAACATCAAAGTAACATAAGCACGCCATAATATAATGTTATTTCATTACATCATTTAAATTTAGACCAGTCAATAGATTTGGTTAATGTTTTAGTATTAGATCACGAGCCAAATCAATACAAACGTATAATTTCAGAAATTTTACACCCAAAAAAGATGGAAACGTTGTTTTCCGTATATCGTTCACAATAAATATTGTGTGCAAGTCAAGTACGGCCTTATGATGCATTTAACTGTAATATAATACTAAAATAAATATTGTTTTGTTTTTTGAATAAATACTTTTTCAGAAAAAGGGANTGTAATATAATACTAAAATAAATTTTGTTTTGTTTTTTGAATAATACTTTTTCAGAAAAAGGGACAGTTTTTAACATATTAAATTTACATGTTTTTAACATATTTAAATTAGTTTATTGTCCTCCACGTGGTCACAAGCAGTTTGTAGATGATTTTGACAAAGTTTATCATTTATAACACTTTCTCATAAACTAGTTCTCTTAGGAAGTGTAAGTGGATCAGCAGTAAAAAATGGGAATGTAGATGCAATCTTAGTAAGTGCATAAAAGTGGAAGCAAAAAATTGAATATATTTCAACTTTTAATTGATAAAACAGGAATGTGACAATCCTACTCCTACCATTCATCTAAATATGTTACTGAAAAAAAGGTCTTAAAGATACGCGACGATTAAAACAAACATCGGCGATATTTTAAATAAAATATTCATCATGTTCATTAATTACCGTTAGTAACCGGGAGTACATTAATTTCAATTGTAGCCAATAGGCAATAAAATAACTTATTCTTAATAGCCCCAGAGGGCAGAAAACAAAGATTGAGTAGTACGAAGAAGTGCGAGTCATAGAGTACGAGGACAGTGGAGAACAAATGATCCTATGCGTAAAAGTCTCGAAAAGCGGAGGGTTCTTCGTAAATATATAGGACCTCAGGGAAAATAAAGAAGTCGTTTTTTAAAAAGTAAACTTGAGAAATTAAATTGTTGGAAAACTTGTTTGCAAAGTAGCGAAAGAGTTGTGAAGCAGAGAGAATGCTGGAGGTGGGGGTTGATGTAGAGAGAGGGAGAGAGAGAAAGGAAGATGTAGATGTTGCCCGTGGCGACTAGTGTGCGGGGAGATGCCGAAACACGCGCCAGCAATTCCGGAATTAATAATTGAATAATTGGGGGTTTGTGGGAGCGCCAGTGTTGCAAGGGATGAAGCAGGGTTGTGGAGGAAGGGGAGGTGACAGTAATGCAGGACCCATGGAGGACGTACAGAACGAAGGGTTCTTTGTGACTAAGGACAGTCGACGGACTGATAAGCTGCATGTCCGGTACAATCTCCACCATCGTCTTTTAAATCCTGTCACGACTGTACTCACCCCATCTCACCTAGAGTCCTCAATAAAAAGAAGAACCGTCAACTGTGTTCATGACTTTAGATAACATTATTCATAACAGCAATATTTACTACGCAATAATTCTCACAGCCCCTTTGGCTCCGACTATCACTCAGTTTTTGCCTCATTGGATGAATAGAGAGAAAAGAAGTGAGAGACAATACAATCGTGTGGCCAACTACAGCAGATTCAAACAACTATGAGAAACTGCGCGTAGTGTTTTCCGGAAATCTGAGATATTCCATGTTATATTTCCACTTCTAGCGATTCTCTTTTTATTCGGAACTCTAGCCTCACCTCCCATTCTCTAGACCATCCCTTTCTCCCAGCTTTGAGTCATAAGGATCATCCTTTGCTTTGGGAACCTGATGAAGATTCGAGGCTTTGGGTCGAAAGGTTGTAGATCCCCAGAAGCGATTTTGCGGATCATCTTCATCACCCGATTTCGCTACTGCGTCAAGTGTCACAGAACCCAAGATAGCTCGGAATTACACGGGTACGTCCTGGACAAATGTGATACGCCATTGAAATCGACAAAAGTAACAAATGTGCAAATAAGAAAAATAATGTACAAAAAGAAATCAATACCGATTTTCTGTCTTTAATATCAAGGAGGATATTCCATTTTCCTTTTAAGAAGAATCATTAAAAAGTCAATCCATAGTAATTCAACTATGGTTCTAAAGTAAGAGATTAATGATGTTATATTGATTGGAAATGGGGGCGTGATGAGATTCAAATCCGGTTATCGTAAGTTGTGGGTTGTCTCCAGTTGAACGACAATGGTAATCGGACGCGCGAGGCCAAATGGAATCGTCTCAGCGCTTCGAAGCTTCAGATACCGATTCCATTCCGGTTCAGTTTCCAATTTTCATTCAATATAGCATCAAATGATGGTTAAATGTTAAGTAAGAAAATGTGACATTGTTTTAATGACAATACGTCATGAATTAATGTTGTATTCATATTATTTAATCATGCTGGACAGGTCTTGGTTAATGAATTTGTTTACTTTATCATTATATTTGTGACTGGGATTTACCAGTGTGTATCCTATTACTATTGTAGGAACCTTCATGTTATGTCTTTTGGGTTAGGAGGACCCAAAACTTCTTGCCTTTGACGATTCAATTAATTAGTTATCATTTATCAAAAGTATCATTTTTTATGACAAAAGAAATTTTTACAAAGTAATTGACGGTGCATTCTTTATTGAACTCTGACTACAAGTACCACACGACGCGACTCGTACCTTTTGGGGCTTACCGTATCATTATTGCGCATTTCCCTATTTGAGTGCTTAAAATATCATTTGGCGTGATCCGTGACCCTAATTTTTTATTTTTCCCCACAGAAACAATCACAATATATTTTAATTAAAGAACGATAAAATAATATTATTCGTAACAATACAATTAAGTTAATGAAATCAGAAAGTTAAAGAGATTGATAAGAGCATAAATTAAGGAAATTGANGTAACAATACAATTAAGTTAATGAAATCAGAAAGTTAAAGAGATTGATAAGAGCATAAATTAAGGAAATTGATCAAAGTAATCGAAAAGTCAAGTTACAGTCATCTCACTGTGTCAAGAGTAACCAACAATTATTTTTATTGAATAATATTCCTTTCTGTTACAAACTTACCGAGTACAAAAAAAAGAGTATCTTGGGTGTTGTATTACTCGAGATTTAATCAGAACTTTCAACTTTCTTTGTACTAATAATAATAATTTTCTCGCTCATTAAACAGTTATATATTGTGAATATAATTACTACCATTTATATAAAATGTTACAAAAGTTACTGAAGAGTTACATAAACAGTTTTTTTGCCTATCCAGAAAAGTTTCTCATACTTAGTTGAGTGGATTTTTTTCTGGGTGTGTGATATTTTTAACCTAATTTGAAATTATGACGAAGCAAATTATATTATTATTTTCCTCATCATTCTCAATTTGAGTCTTCATAGCGTTTCTAACTTTTTATTTTAAACATTTGCCATTTTTTTTCGGACTGTCACAGCAGTTTCTCATAAGTGGGTTTATAGGCAAACTCACAGGATCCTACGTAATCGCGACATCATCGTACCTCCAGCAATACCCCAACTCCTTCTCCACTAACTCTCTCATCCCCATCTCCATTCCTGCCTGTACTTCCTCACCCCTGTACTACCCTCCCTCTCTTCCATTTCCTAGAGCAGGTGGGTTTATTAATTTAGCACCGTTTGCACATCGCGCTGCCGGGCCGTATATTTATATGGTTGCTTAGCAACGCCAAATTAATGTTCGCAGCTCGTCACTTCGCAGTAGAAGCGACGGGGGAAGCAGAGTGTCACTGCGAAGGAAGGGATGGCGAGGTGCCGCCAGCAGTTTCAGCTGGGTTCGTTGGCAAAAGGGAGGAGGGAGCGAAAGACCTCCTAAGTGGACACTGACACTGGTTTAAGCAACACAAGGAAGTGATCAGCTCAACAACAGAGGTGAGGGAAGTGTGGATTTAGATTGATGGGGTTGGGAAGGATATGGCGGAGTAAACATGCGAAGGGTGTAATGGACGGGCAAGAGGCTAAAAGATACGAATCAGGGGCAACATATGTTAGGAAAGTTATATTAAACTAAAGTTATTTAACATTAGTCCACACAATTAAAGTTATTTAACATTATTAATAAATGGGTTCTTGGTAATGTACGATACATGAAAATGCAAATGAGAGGTTGAAGCAGAGTTAATAAATACAGGATAATATATTTGGTTCAACACGAAAGGTTAGACGAGAGAAAAATAAAAAAATAAGGAGTTCAGATACAGGACTACAGAAGAATACGAAATGATAAAATAGAGGTAGTTCTAAAAACCCGTGAGGGACGAAAAATTAATAAATGGAAAACAGTCTATAGAAGAACAACAAAAGAAGTAGAATGGAGTATTGTGCAACGCCAACTGATTACGCAGCGTTTGTGTGTCCTACATCATTTTCATTTTGTCCTATGCTTTGCTTCTTTCTCTCTCTCTCTCTCTTCTCTCCGTCGTAGATTCTCTGCCTCCACCTTTAGGATTGCTTTACGCTCCAGTGCACCGCATGCCACGTTTGCCGAGCACACAGTTTCGTAGCACCTGCAGCTACAGTATTTTCCCTCCACCTATTTTATTGACATTCTCGGATGTACCTTTGAATAGCAAATGTCGTAAATTGAGATGGCTTAAATTTTAGTTATTTCCAAAATTTTTAATACACACACAAAAAAACGACAATTTGACTAGTGTTTAGATATTGGTATAATAACTGGTTTGTTCTAAAATAATTATTTATCAACAACTTTAAAAGTTGTCACATTATCACTCAACACGCTAATTAAATGTGACAAACTTATACATCGCGATTTACAATGTTCATAATTACGTTGCAACTACTTACATTCTACCCGTCAAAGGAGAGAAGATTGAAAATATCACAAAATATTGGCCATTATTAATTTCCTTCAATAACCACTCAATTAATATAGTACCAATAATTTTGACGTAGTTTTTTTGTGTTTTAAAATGTGGTATAACCATTGAGTTACTATTTTTTCTGACTTTCTCCGTTTAAGAAGAACTATATATAATTTATACATAGTTCTCATCGCTGTGATATATTTGTTTGTTCTCAGAGTAAAGTAATGACCAACATGAGGTACGTGTGTAATAGGGTCACAGGTCATTCTGAATTGGAGTTGGATCACTTGTTAGACTATTATATCCATTTTCCTGATGCTCGTTTAAGGGCAATTTAAACGTGTATATATCAAGGGATCATATTGATTTTCGTTCCTCAACACATTCTGGGTGTCAAATAAGAATAAATGTGTTCTCTTTACCTCAGTGTTCACCCACGTCTACGGAGCATCGTGATGAGAGAAACGGATTGGCATTTCAATCACAAGTTACGAAGAGTAATGCGTGGGGTGAGGTGTGATATCGTCACACAACAATAAACTATCTTTTAGTGATTTCTTAAGAATCCTGTAATTCCACAAGGAATTTGATTTCGCAACGTACTAAGAGTGAGGTTTGAATAAAATGCACTATAAAAATGTAGGAAAATTATAATTTAAATATTTTATTAATAACACAATTAGTACTAACCTTGATTTCTATAGGTGGATTTATTATCTTTAAAAAGTTCAATATGATAGTATATTATTTAAAGAGCAGCGGAAATCTCCCTTTCCAGATATACTTAAATACGTGTCCTTCCCAAATACTCACCCCTGTTTGACGCTTCATACAACATTTAGAACAATTTATGTAGAATATACAGAAATCAAGAAATCACTGTTGAGAATCACAGAAATGTTTGAATTTTATAGAAAGTATTAATAAATAAATACAAAAAGGTATACTAAACAAATTCTGTACAACAAATATCTTTTCTTAGAAGAAATTCGTGTTGCTGCGCTGCTCTCAACATCAAACAAAGATATGAATCTATAATGTTTCTCTGTCATAGGCATCGCAGAATGGATAAATTATTAAAGAGACTGATGATTCTTCGCTGTCTGGCCACAAGGAACATCGACTACTTGCCATGACAGCTCAACCAGGAGTCATAATGCTTCAGGAGCGAGAACCTTCGCGTACATTAATAAATCCGCACACCTTCCATCAACGACTGGGTAGCGTGTTTCTCGTTAAATTGTATTGAACCATAAGGGCAGCATTTGGAAAGTTAGCTGACTTGCCTTGGATATACCAAATATACAAAAATGNAAATTACTGATAGAACAAAGATCAGCTTTTTAATTCTTAGCAGCACATTTGTAAAAACATTTTAGTTTTACTGTCATAATATTACTGCATTTCAACTTAATTTCGATTGATAAGTAATTTTAACCTATTATTACTTGAATAACTATGTGCAGTAATAAATAAAGTTAACAAATTATTTCATTAGAGCTCTTAGGTAGGGGGAGGGAATTTGGGGGGCGACCTACTTCGAAATTTGTTGTTCAATGAAAACATTTTGTCTAAATAAATAATGTTAACTAATCATTAGCGAACTATCGTTATATAAACGATGAACACATTTAAAATATTCTAAGAACAAATAACTTTAAAATTGACATCAAAAATTTTTATGAGAACTCAGCCTCCATAAAAAAAATCTGGTCCGGTTTTAGTCACACGCAAAAACGAACTACAATATTTTTTGTATTTATACTAGACATTAATTTAATTTGATAACCTTAAGCAAAAGTATTATACAAACATTATGTCTCGACTTTTCTGGAATAATGACTATAAATGAACTATGAAATAACAATGGCATTAGGGAGGAATAACATTATGAGTCAATTTGTGTGTAAAAATTCGTGTAAACAACAAATATTCTGTTCTCGATATAAAGCTTTAGAAATAATACCAACATTTACTCATTGATAACTCGGTTATCACAAATTCGTTATCATTCATCATTCGATGACTCCTCTATAGAAATCTGAAGGTTTCTATATATTTACTAAACAACACAGGAAATCATGGCGATTCCGTACTACAGAGCTCATGAACTAGAAGTTAGAAAGAACATATTTAACTTCAGAGACGTTTTTTATGACCATAGTATCATAAATGTGTATTAAACCTCTTCTCCACTAACAAAACTAAAAAATAATTTATTTTAAAAACAATATTTGTAAAGTGTCAGAGACATCTTCTGGTGTAAATGTGAAACGTGGTCCTTGTCGACCTGTGGGAGGGAAGAATCAACCACCAGTGCAATATATCGACTCTGTGGTAAGGAGAAGTGAGCGAAACGAAATGCCCAGGAAACACAGCCAATAGCGAAGCCGTCATAGACCGACGGAACTTTAAACAGTGCTTCAGTGATCATCTGTCTTATTTCGCCGCTGCTTCTCAGAAGAGACTACACCAGACTAGTGCCACATATGGCGGAGTGAAGCAATGCACTCATTCTTTTATCAATTTTATTTTATAGTAGCGGCTTCAATTTTATTTTAAAGTTACGGATCTATTATGAACATCACTCTCCGTTGAATTCACTCTAGAATGTCGTGACGTAAAACGGGAACTATTAATAGTCAACTACAGCAACACATCAAGACGTAAGAATTCGAATATAATGTCAGTTAGCAAAATCAGTTAATAAGAAAGAAATGTAATGTATCATTTTTGGGACCACAAAATTTGTGTGTCCAATCTATTTCATATCAGTTATGTATTCAGTTGATTTCTCTTATCGCTTCCTTTATTCTTTGTTTAAAAATTTAAAATCGAGTAACGCTGCATAAAAGTCTATGTAATCAAGTGTATTATTATTTCTTGTATATTTAAACACGTGAAAACTCCCCGCATATTCTCCATTGAACAAGTATATAGCATAGAGTACTCTTAATGACCTTTTTTTCAAAATTTTCAACTTTCCACAATAAGTAATTCTGTGTATGTCGTGTAGGAGCAATCACAAGGGAAATATGTATGGTTTCAATTCGTTAAACTGATAAAGTTATTGTTACATGAACATACTGTCTGTGTATACCCTGATTCTTCCTTTCAATATCTAAATAGAAGGTTAATTTATCTATCATACTTACGATCTAGTGTTCTTCGCCTATAACAATTTAAAAAGAATTTTCTATGAAATGTGATAAGTATTAATAAATAGTTTAACACTGTGAAGAAAGTGTTAACACTGCAAAATAAGTATTTCTTCTTTATCTCGTCTCCACTTGAATAAGAAATAAAATGAATCATACCTGGAAAATTAACAACGCCATCTGAAGCGCCACTTTTTCTTTCCTTGTGTTGGCAGACAAAGGGAACATGACGTATTCAATACTGAAATGTCCCTTCCTATAATCGTGTATCCTCAACCCTAACATAAACATTTTATTCAGTCTCAAAGATTGCTCTACCTCCAGTTTCTGCTTCCCCCACCACCGCTTTCATGTACTAAAATCTCTGGAATCTCGGATGTCACTTCCACAACTTCAGCCTAGTCTCCATCTCCATTGCTATCCTCCACCTCCATTTTTTATTATATGTTTGTAATGTAACATGTTTGTAAGTACATTTTTCACTCACGTTAAGTGATTAAATTTCTAAAAAGAAAAATAAATCCGAAAATTGCCAGCGGATCCCGGAAACCGAACTCTGGAAAGCAGGACGAGTCGCAGTCGTTATCTATATTTATGGAGCCCCCAGTGTGCGCCAACCGCAACGATGGCGGTGTTAGTGTCGGTGATAGAGGTGGAGGAGAGCATAGGTACGTTAGAATCAATTCGGAACGAAGGTTTACTGCGCGGCTCGCCACCGCACAGAAGCGAAGGTGAAGGCAGGAGCCGGAGAAGATCATAACCTACCCCGCGGTTTTGCTCTGCAGCGAAGTTGTTGACATTCTGGTACCATCGTCAGAAGTTAATGAAAAGGTCAGAGAGACATAGTCAAAAGAGTTTTAAAAATCAGAGGTTCATTTAGATTGTAATCACGAAAATTTATATTGATGATTGTTCTTCAAAGAAAACATAAAGAGTTCAAATGGACTAACGACCAATTTTAGTAAAAGATACGCTAGTAAATGAGCCAGAAAAAAATGTTAAAAATAGTCCTTTGATGCGTCATGATGTTTTAATGCGGCAAGTCTATCAACTTTTTTCTAATTTGTATCTCGTGTTAATGCGATAATCAGAATTCTAAATATGATGGAAGAACGATAAAGAAGAAACGTGGTTCCCGGTTGATGAATTCCAAATTCTACTGTGCGCATTCTATTTCTAATTATTTTACAAATAAAACATATTACATAGAAACGCATTGTTTTGCAGTTTTGGGCGAGGACATTTTCCGTTTTATTGAAGTTTCCTTTGACGTTTGCAGTGTATTTCTCATAATTATTCTAGCCGATAAATACACTTGTGTAATTTTCAGAAACGCCATTACATTTGGTAAATTACTTCACGGTTCTAGGAGAACGGGGTAACGCAGAATAACTTCACCTCACAAATACTTTCTCAAGAATCACGATGTAACAGAGTAGAGAGAAACTACTCTGACATATTAATCTAATATATCTAAGTCAAAAGCAAACCCCAGTTTTGTTGATTTGTTGTAATTATACGAATGTGAAACAAAAAGTAATTTCCCAAAAATTAGGAAATTCAATGTTGAAAGGGAGCGGCGGAATCTCGAAGACAATAAGCAATGGAGGTGGAAGGTAAGACTTCTATAGTGTGTCAGAAATGTTCGACAGAGTTGTGAAAAAGAAATCTTACTTCGATATAAATTGAACTATATTTATACAGAATCTCTTAAATTACGGTGAACCTCACCACCAGGTAACAGATTAATTATGTTATGTAGAATGAAAATGGAATCTCGGTCTCGTCTCTCATTTTCATTCAAGATATTTATATTTCAGCTGCGTATCTCTGTTCCAAACTTGGTCAAAACGAAACTTCTACATGTTCTTTTAAGTCGTGGGAGACATAATCCACACTCTTCAGAGATTAAGAGCTTCAGAGATTAAGAGATTACTTCTTCAGAGCAAAAGCGATATAAATTATTACATTCAAGTATCTCGGATGAATTCAACGAACTTAAAAACTGTGAAAATTTAAAGTCACAATAAATTGTTCTAATAAAATATTAGGTGTTGAATTATTAAGTTTGTTTGAACTTAAATAAAGAAAATAAAACTAATTTAACATAGTTATAAATTTGACTACGTGAAATTTGCGATTCCACATAATTTTCTTGTTCAAAGAATGGAGTTGAAAATGTTTTCGGAATAGCAAACGGGAAACTGTTCATAACAGTCCTGCATTACATATCACCGAGAACATCCCGCACACACAAACTGGAATATTCACGGTGTCATCAATGCTATACTCTTCGCATCTCATAATCAAGCACCATTATCAGGAAGTAAATCACCAACCACCACAACATAACCAACATCTATAGCCGTCCTCCATCACTAGAAATCGACAAATTAGAGAGCCATCATTTGTTTTGATGCTCATCGGTCGATGCTTAGTTTGGATTTCCGGGAGATAGGCTGACCACTAAATTGTTGGACCGAGGTCCTGACCATGGTATAAGAGAGGGAACAATTGATAAACGAGAAGGGATGGAGATCAGGAAAGACGGTTACTGTCTATTATCAAATTGTTATATAGGATTAGTAGATTCAGTTAATCTTCATTATTTACTCACACACAATATGAAAATGCCTTGTTTCTACTATCACGTACTGAGATAACAGTAAGTTATGCAACAGAAGTAATATAGAATTATAATGAAAATGGAAAATAAAGAATAAAGAAGTTAATTTGTTTTTTAGTTTGTTTGTTTTTCTCGCAAGAGAAACGAAAATTTAAATTACACATTTTATTTTATGCTACAAGAAACATGTCAATAACAAAATAAGGTTTGATGATATTACTCTTAACATAGGATACACAATTATTCATTTCATACAAATAGGAGTTATTTTATACGATAACAAAATACTCATGTGGTTTGTAAATAGTGTTAATTTTGTGGAATACCGCAATTTAAGTATAATATTTATTAATCCAACTAGACTAGTTCCATTAAAAATTGACGAAACTCGTGTGCCGTTGTTAGCGTATTCTAATACTATTAGTCGGAAAATAATTGTATTTTATATTGTATTAATATAATTGTAGAGGAGAATATTGTCAAGAATTGCACATTGTGACGATTTTCACACTGATATAGCATACTCAGCAACGTTAAATTCGTTTATTAAATTTCTCAGCATACTCAGAAATCTCAGCAACGTTAAATTCGTCTATTAAAAAACTCTGAGAAGCACAATCAGTTCACCCCCTGAACTATCGTTGCACAAATCTATTCACTTTTAGATTCCAATCTGTGGAGAATATATGGGGGGGGGGCTAAATGGGCTAAAGACCGCCCCCCCCCCCAATTGGACCTGGACTTTCAACAGATAATATTGAAATTTATAAAATATATATTTATCCTTAAATATATATTTGCGATTTAAAACAATTAAAAAATTAATCAACAATTAAGAAATTTAATAAATTGTTAATTATCTATTTGATCAATTGATGTATTATAAAATAATACTAAATCGCTATAATATTTATAATAATGTTTACAATAATAAGTATAATAATATATACAATAATAAGAATAGTAATATTTACAATAATATTTGTAAAATTGAGCCCCCGCCCTTGATTAAGGTCTAGACCCGCCACTGATTCCGGCAGCGTTACGTGATTTCTTCGCACGTAGTACGTCATTATCAGCTACAGTATAGACGATATTAACAAAGCAAAGACATATCAATTTGATGAAAGGATAACCCATGTAATTTACATCAAGAACAACTTAGCCACCCAGATATTCATAAATCTATATTCATGGTTCTAGTGATTTGCATATTGGTCTTACTTTCATGGTCTTGGTTCTCGGTCTTGCAGAAAATACCCGATGACCCAATTCCCGATGCAAGACCAAGACCTAGAGTAGTAGCAAGAAGACGACACACGAAAAAGACCGTACCTGCAAAATTTCTAATAAATGCAAGATTGTAGCAAAAATCAGTTCGTCAACCTACCAAACAACTTCAGCAGAATCAAATGAAAACTATACGATAATTTTTGACTATTTATCGATTAATCAGTTAACACGAAATGATGTTTGACAGTAATTGGTTATAAAGAAAATCATGGTTCTGCCAACTTGATATCACACTAGTAGAACCACACCGCAAATAATAAGCAAAACGAAAAGAAAACTAGTTGGGAATGTTTGACTATTTATCAGTTAAACAATTACTACAGTCATGATTTGTCGCATTTTTTATAATTTATTTATGATTCTTATGTGATGAAAATTCAACCTAGCCCCCGTCATACAAGATTGATTCCGAGGCCAGCAAGTCTGGCACGACCGAGACCAAGAATAACATTACTAGAAGAAGACTAAGACCAAGATAATATATATGAACAAGACCAAGTCTTGGTATTGTTTTGCGAATAACTATTTGAAGCCGAATTCTATTTTTTTATTAGACTTGAGCCAAAGCTAAGTGTGATTACGTTTTATTTCATAAGTACATATTATTCTTTATGCATGTACATTCAATATTAATGTCCTAGTATATTCTTTAATGAGGAAGAACATGTGGGTGATCCTTCCCGAAAAATACACCAAGCTCTTCTGTACTTCTAAAATCTCAATGTATCAGCTTTGTAATTTCGTACGCAATGACATCGTCACCTTGGCTGAATGAATCTCCATAGTACTTACAATGCGTTCTCTCAAAGCGTAGGTGGGTGTTGGGGGATACGCGGGGAGCAAACGGAAGGCACGAGGAGAGCAGAGGCCAACTCCGGAACTGGGGGTTGCTCGGGAGCGCCATTGTAGCACCGCATACAGCGGTTCCGCTCCCCAAGTGTCGCTACTGGCGATGTGGCACAGAGGTTGGAGATGGGCTACACCCTGAAGGCGGAAGACAGGCGATCGAAAGAAAGGACGAGGAACGATGTGATAAGTACAGACTTGATTGAAGAAGAGTTAAGGAAGTTACCATCACTCTTCACGTGAGTACATTTAACTTTTTATTTTTAATGAGAGAGAGAGAATGAGAGAGAAATGATATGAGGAGGACAGAGTGATACGGCAAGAAAAGACGGGCAGAAGTTTGATACTAAATATGAAATTAAATACTACTATGACAAAGGAACTTCGAAAATAACTTTTTAGTTCACAAATT
>NNCF01127780.1:199569-281309 GCA_002313205.1 Laupala kohalensis | reverse complement strand
ATATATATATATACTAAAATATGTAATATTTGTAGTAGACAGCATCTTATTAGAGATAATATTAGTATCTTATATTTGCCAAATATACAAGCTTGGAAGAATTAGTGGGAAAGAAGACTCCTAGAGCTCTAAACAGAAATGTGTCCATAAATGCTTAATACCATTTGTTTGTGATTTCATTCTGTTCTCTAAGTTATGAGTTTATAAATACTAGTTTCAATTATTGTCAATTACTTAAGGTGATCATAAATATCCGCTCTACACATCTTATCTTAACAGAAATACAAATCTTCAGCACTCTACAGGGGACGTTGGATATTTGTATTAGTTATGTTAAGGAAAGTCATTTGATGAATAAAATTAATGGTTCAGGCAAGTTGGAATATGAGAAGAGACGCTTTTATGTTGTTGATGCCGAGTCATTATGGAACGTTCATTTACCCTTTCTATCGACACAAATATATGATTATACAAAATAGTGAACAGGGGGATCGTTAATAAAATATCAAAGCGCACAATGAATTAAAATAAATCTGCCGAATAATCGTTTTTTATTGATATATTAGAATGGAATAAAATTTGTTTAAAAGTTAACTCAATTAGATAATAAGTCTCTTGAGCGGCTCCTGAAGATTTTTTCACAACGATGGGAAGGAATTATTGAATCGGAGTTCATTGTGAGGAGAATCAATGGAAAGTAAAAGACGTTTCAATGAGTCGTTAGCTTTTCAGTCATCTGATTTTTGGGATACGGAAGTTTTGAGGAAGTTGAATTATGAGAATATTTAATTAATTATTACTACTCCATTGTCTCTTTTGAGTCCAACCGAATCAACTTTTGGAGGATATTAAAGATATCATTTTACAAAATATAGAAATATGAATTTTTTTCTGTTGCACATGAAGAAACTGTAGAGTCGGAATAAGAAGCTATCCTAACAATAAGAAACAACAATTATTAAAAAACGCCATCAGTCAGGTTAATCCTTCACGAGTGAGTCTCATACTCATAATTGAGAATAGTCGATATTTTCAAACTATCAAACGCGATAGACGTACTCGCAAATGTGAAGGCCACTTCTAACACTCTCACGTGTATCATGGTCCCTTGAAAACAAGAGAGAGAGTGAGAGAAATAGAGTGTATACACACCATCGTATCAGGAAGTAGGGTTAGCGAAACGGTGGAAATGTCCGTAAATGCTGGGACGAATACCGGCGCTCGCGGCGGCGCTGCTGACAATAAACGACAGGGTGACCTGCAACCCTCCCAAAGGACAATGGGGCAAAAGGAAGGTGACGGCGGCGTGGATTTGAGGTGCAGTAGCTCAGCGTAACAGCGAGAACATAATCACTGACCATGAAGATGCAATAGACGCACACGTGAGCGGTTGAGGTCGCTACAGCATTTCCGGGCGCAGAGGAAATAGATTTCGGATAAATTACGTGTGTTCCTTAGAAATCTCCTCACTGGTGTAGGCGATGGCGAGTGAGAAATTGAAAGTAGCATTAGCAGTGCAAGCACGATGCGGATTCTATGCCGACAATAGTGTTACATTAGAGTATCTCATTACGTATACAATAAGAATTTCCTAAAAAGTTGAGTTTGCTGTTTCAAAGTACTATCTGGTTACATAGTAAACCAATTTATCGATAATATAAAACAAAAAACGCATTCTCATTTTGTAATGTGGATGACAATGCGATATTTTAAAATACATTTAAAAAAGTAGGAGCCAGATAGTGTTGAACTAGGAGTACGTAAGTGAATGCCCATGAGGCAATAGTCTACGATATTACATAAATAATAAACTAAGTATTGCTGAAATGACTTGATTTATTGAAATTTATTCGTATGTGAACATGATAGTGTTTCATTGATGGATTTGTCTAATATACACAGAAATAAAATGGCACACACATGCACACAAACAACAATAACAAACATTCCAAAACTGACAGAATTTAGTTTCTTGGATCTTCTTTACAGATTTTCAGATGTCTTGAAAATTGATTTGATACTTGCAATTTTCTCCCCTTACACCATCTGTACAATTGTTTTAAAAAAGCAGATGTTCCGCTTACGGGACGGGTAGATTGGACGTTAAAGCATCGATGAATATTGCATTATCGGGAGAGTTGACAAAAACAGATGATTCATTATAGAACATAGCCTTGTCATCTTGTAATATGAGATCGCGATAAAATATGCGAAATGGTAGATGAGATAAAAATAAGTAACTAATATTTCTTATGAAATTATTGGCAACTTTGGGAAAAATTATTGTCAGAGACTGGGTATAAGTATAATTACATCTCAGTAAGCAACGGTTAAATTATGGCTACGAGATTATATAGGGACTAATGATGACTGTAAGCAAGCAGCGTCCCTGGTAGTGGTCGAGAGATTTACTTGGAATTGAGAACAGAAGCGCCAACAACCGACAGCGGCACTGGAAATGTTTTCGGTAGTGGGAAAACGCCTAGCGGCAATGTTTCCGTAGCTAATACGTTGGCGTTGTGTTGCGAGGTTTACGGAGTACGCAACTTATAATTATGTAGAGCACCGGAAACATTGAGAGACGGATTCCGAGAAGTACCATCTGTACTCGTATAAAAAAAGATATAATCCTACATAAAGGCATTAGCAATTAGGGGAAACAAGAGTGCTGAGACACCATCATTCATAATATTAATTTCTCACAAAGGTTTTCTTTTCCCGAGGTTACTTGAAGTTTATTAAATGAAAAATCTTTTTCTAAGGCAGTATCTCAGGATTGAAAGTCTCTTTTCGTTTGTTGTAAAATAAAATCTATTCATTTGAAGATGCAGAATAATTGTATATGCATGTTTTAAAACCCCATAAACAACAATTAGGATGCTCGATGTCATGCATATCATATCAGATACTTATATGGTATAGTGTTGAAGTTGCATTAACCCTTATATCAAGTGTAGTTGTATTAAAGGTTGTCAGAGAATCGAAACAAAATTTCTTAAGTAGAGAACGTAAATTGTACAGAGACTGATAGAACCCTGCTTAAAGTTTTGATAAAATAGCTCTTCCTAAATATTGCCTTCCTTGATTGCAAGGGTTTACCACCAAATATTCCAAAGAGATGTATCAACATTTCAGAGATGAAAAATAAAATGTTTTGACACATTCTCAAAAAATTTACACTAAGTTCAAATAATATATTGTAAAGATATGGAATGTTAAGTACATATTTTTTATTGCCATTAAATGAGTTTGCAAGTATATTCGTGCATCTATAAAAGTATACCTGCTCATTAATGAATCAAAATAAAAGTTAAATTACCCACTAACATTATCTCAAGATGTCATATAATATTTAATTTATAAATGATGCGGTGAACCTCATTTCGAGTTAAAAAGTAATTCTGATAAGTGTTGGGTAAAACTGTAACTAATTTTGGAGAACTTAAATTCACTCGAGAGCAATAACGTTTTACACACATTGGCCCGCAGAGAAAGAGAAAAAAAGCCAACGTTAACTTAAGGGAGCTCGTGAAAGTTGACAGAAAGGTTGGGCCGGTCATCGTCACTGCCTTTCATTTGCGCTGCTCCGTGCTGCTGGCTGAGGGGTCCCCGCCCTCCAACCCTTCTGGACCGACCCGCCATCCCTCCGCAACCTCTATCACCCCTCCTCTGCGGCGGTGACGGAGGTGGGAGGTGAGCGAGCAAACACTGCGCCGAGCAGCGAGGACGTTCCCCCGCTTAAAGAGGAGCGACCACAAAGCCGCTTCACCCACGCGCCTTGTAATAGCACTCCGCACCCGCAGTCTGCAGCGCTCAGTGCTCGCTCTGTACACCACCGCCCCGCACTGCTCTGCTCTCACCCTCACTCGCGCAGAAAGACGCACAAAAGAAGGAAGAGTTTATGACGCGCAAAGAGCTCTCTTTCCGACTGGAAATTATTATGGACTCCGCTCTGGAAACAATCACTCACCAAACTGGATTAAAGGAATAATTTATAAGGGCAAAGAGATAGCGAAAGTACTCCGTGGCAACTAAACACTCCAATTCCTTCCAATTAATTGACTTTGAGACTCTGAATGTTAAGTTACAAGTAAATATTTTTATAGCAACAAATGGATTCCTAATATATTACTTCATTAAGAATAATTATCNATATATATATATATATATATATATATATATATATATATATATATATATATATATATATATATATTACAAGTAAGTCGACACCAACTGAATCCCCTGTCTATACGATCTGGGATTTCAAGTTTCACAATATTTATGAAGTAAATAAAAATAAATAAATCGATTGAATGAATAAAATAATTGAAACAGATTTAAATTATACAGCAAATTCAATCAGCACTTCACTCATATTTTAATCAAAAAAATAATACAGTATTTTAAAATATACTTTAATCCGAATTAACAATATTCATGTCATGATAATGAATCACACAATTCTGGAATAATTAGTACTTATGCGAATTTCAGCAAAACTGATGGTGTTACAAGAACATAAATCGAATAATGTACAAAAGAATGCGAAAATAATTGTCTTGTAAAATTGAAGGTAAATTAGAAATATCCCAATCCAAGGATTCCCATAAACTTCATAATACATAGACCTAATTAAAAAATAAAATTTTATTTAAAAATTAAACAAAATAATACTAAATATAAATACGTTATTAAATCCTAGTTAAAAATAATTATAAATGTAACAGTAATTTTTATTTCCAGTAATAACAAAAAAAAAATCTATTGGCACCTTGTTCACACTGATACACCTTAGGCACACTGGTTTATTATGTCAAACAAATTCGTAGGGTATACAGGCAGATAAATTAATGATTGAAGCACAGCAAATGATTGAAAGCACTATACTCCGTTATTTAGAAACATGGCCTGCGTTTATGACGATGAGGATCAAGGGTTACCGCGGGAATATTACTTGAACGAAACTTGCCTGCTTGGGAAACTCTTATACGTGATTAATTCCGGAGGCGAGTTGTTAATGGACAGTTGCATAACAACGCAAGATCTCTATAGAGTTACCGAAGGATTTTTCCTACTTCCCGAAATCGATTAAGATCACAAATATCAATCATTAAATGCGAATATGGTCTACCGAAAGATTCTTGAAACCTTGACTTCAACTCACCGTCATAAACTCAATTATCTATTACAATCCTTATTTCCAACAAATTGTAAAAACAATGTGTTAAATCAAAATTCTATTAGTCTGGATCACCAAAACTGGTTGAACGGAAAGAAAACGTTACAACGAGAACAACTCTGGGAATCCCCGGGCGCGTCTCGCGTGAGTCTTTTACGAGGCGGCAACGCGCGTACTAGATGCGAAACAACGAACTAGCGACGGGGAACAGAGCGCCAGTTGGAGTTCGACGCGTTGCGGCATCTGCGTCACGAACGTGGCATTTTACACGCCGTTCCGCCGTACAGCAGAAGGCGATTCCAAAGGGTAGCTGTACCCTCCCCTCTCTCCCCACGGGGGGCGAATGGGTTGGGTTTCGCGCTCGCGATTTATGCCATTGCCGGAATTCTTAATGTTTCTTGGTTTTAAAATTTGCTGTTAGGCATTTGCGTGGGTATGGTACAATATTTTAAATATTCACAAAACGACACCTCCATCCCTTTCTTTTCTTTCTTTGCTTTATTAAAAAAACTCACAAGGGAATGGTTTTCTTCGCTGTAATCAATCTTCATTCGCGCGAGGTGTAATTAAAAATACAATACCAATCTACGGCGTTTTCATATTAACAATTTCTCGGGTGTCAAAAATTCTATTACTTTTGATGAACTAAAACTCCTTCAAGACGTTGAGAAGTATGGCAATTGTGTTGAATGAAATATAAATAGATGTTAAATTATTATTCTGAATTCTTCTTTTATATTCTTCTTTTCTTCCCAAAATCTCTTCATTCTTTGGCTATGTTCCTGTTTCCTTTGTTCTGTCCAAACTTTCCCTGGTTTTTCTTCATTTACCTCGAATTTTGTGTTCTTAATTTTGTTTCTGAATTCATCTCTTGATTTTATCATTTCCCTATTAATTCCTGCTTGTTTTAGGTCTTCCTCTATTTCTTGAAGCCAGTTCTTTTTAGTTTACTTCACCTTTGTAAGTCTGTTGTTGTTCATTCCATGTATGTATCCATAAAACGCTAGCCGAAATTTTCTGACCATGTTTATGAACACACAGACACTCACATAGTTCTTTGGTTGGTCTCTTCATCCATATTATCTCAGATACTTGAATTTTTCCACTTTTTTCACTTTCCATATTTTGTGTGCATGGTGTGTGTGTTGTTATACTTTCTTTCCATGTACTGAGTTTTCTCATACGATATTTGCAGATCGGTTTTCGACGAGATTTCATGTAGGAGTTCTAGCGCTTGTTGTGCTCCTTGTCTATTGTTGCTGAGTATTGCCAAGTCATCAGCAAACGCCAAGCATTTTATGATTGTCTTGTTTTCACGTATTCTTCCTAACTGAATCCCTTTTCCTTTTTCTTCACATTTTTTGATAATTTTGTCCAAGACCATGTTGAATAACAGTGGTGAGAGACCATCCCCTTGACTGACTCCTGTACGTATCTCGAATGGTTCTGATATTTCACCCATATATTTTATTTTGGATGTGGTGTCCGTGAGAGTTTGTTTTATGGTTGACGTAGTTTTTCTGTCTACTCCATATTTTTCAAGTGTATCAAAGACAGTCTGCCTGTCTATGGAGTCACACGCCTTCTTGAAGTCCACAAATGTAACCAGTGTTATTTGTCTGTCTGATTGTCAGGAGTGTTCGCAGATTCCAAATCTTCCTTTTCTGAATCCTGCTTGGTATTCTCCTATCATTTTATCACCTTGGAGTTCTTGTCTGTTAAGTAGTGCCTTTGAGAGAATTTTGTAAGTGACCGGTAATAATGAGATCTCTCTATAATTGTCTTGTCACCCTTTTTGAACAGTGGATGGATTATCGCGCATTTCCATAACGGGGATTTTCCTCTGTAATCCATATTTTTGTAAGAATTTTGTGAACTTTATTTGTGATGTTTGGGTCTTTATGTTTCTAGATCTCGGCGACAATGCCACCTTCTCTTGGTGCTCTGTTATTTTTTAGTTGTTTTATGATCTTCTTTACATCTGTGAATGTGGGCGGTTTTGAGTCTAGGTTTGGTATTCTTTTATGAAATTTAACTTTTCTTTAGGTTTCTCACAGTTGAGGAGGTTGTCAAAGTATTTTTTAAGAATTTCGCAGTTTTCTTTAGTGTTTGTTTCTGGGGATCCATCTGTTCTTTTAAAGCAGATATTTGGAGACTAATAATCCTTTATATTTTCCCTGAAAATTCTGTAAAAATTTCTAGTGTTGTTTCTCTTGAAGTTTTCCTCAATTTAATTTAGTCTATTTTTGTCATAAGCCCTTTTCACTATAAGTATATACAAACAAAAAAGATACACACTTATTTGTTTCTAATGCGCAAAGAATTGTAGTTTTGGTTTTTGAAGGTAGAAATATTAAATTTCTGCGGCGGTAATAATTCAATATTATTGGTACCAGCATACACGAATATGCTATAAGAATGCATTTACTGAAAACTGCAGCAGTTCATGAATAAGCGAATAAAATAGCACTTGAATGCATGTGCTTCTAGAAAAATCATCCGTGAATAATATCATCAAATACACGAGGGTGCATAATAAATATTATTTCATTTATTTAACTCCATACGCTTTAGTGTAATAAATCTCTCTATTAATCTCTCTAATAACATCAGTAAATAAATAACTCGCAATATTATATAGTGTATTTATTTAGTGTGTAGAGTTAATATTTATAAAGCTTGTTTTAAAGTCCTTACATATTGAACTCACCAACTGACATAAAATTCCTCACGTCTACCTGCTCCACTGCATTGCAGTAAGACGCGGTGAGACGACTGTGCGTATGAGAATCACATGAGCATCACTACCTCTGCGCGTATACCGACCATCCCTTTACGCTCCGTAACGATTCCAGGGGCGAGGACGAACGAACACGCCTGACCTCTACCGGAAGGGAAGGAAAACAACGGTTGATGGGTGGGAAGTGGAGATTGCTTCAGCAGATGAAGGAAACGAGCTTTGTGATATTCATATCTCTTGGGAAAAAGTGCTACTCAAGATATTGAGGATGCAAAATACGAGAGTGCGAATGTAAGAATAAATACGGGAAGAAATAAAATTGTTCTGTTAATTCATGGATTGCATAGTTATTTCATAGTATATTAAAGTAAAAAAATATTTTCATAATGAAGTTACTCAATAAATCTTACTATTATAATGCTTACGTTTATATGATATTTGTTAATGCTCTAAAAAGTATGAAAAACTACCAAACGTGTTGGTAACACTTTCTTCATCCTGGATATTTTAAAAAGGATGTCTGAAATGTTAAAAAAGCGAAGGTAAGATGGAGTAAGGTAGGAAAGAAGAGAATTTTTCTTCCTGAGAAATCCGTATCCTTCCCTGTTGTCAAGCTGCGCACGGTGATACTATTCCTAAATTGAATTTATCGTTCGGTGGAACGAAGAGAATAAGTGCAGGTTGGAAATTGTAACTCTCGTTTCATTAATTGCCCTATCCCACGCTCTTCAAGTTCCTACATGGGGGATTTAATTTGATCTCAAAGATTCATTAAATCTGATCCAATTACTCCGGTACTGATTGCTTTTGTCTTCCTTTCCTGATTTTTTACTCTCGGAAAGCAGTTACTGATTTATTTCTATTCGTAATTGTCCTTGTAAGTTATCTCAATTGTTTAAGCCAATATCGTAATGATATCACTTTTGAAGTGCGAAGATGTCTGAGAGTAGGTTTGTCTGAGAGAATCCAAACCGTAATGAAGATGAAATTAGAAAACAATAAGTCAATTATATTTTGAAAATGTATTTTCGTATGTGGGTGTAGTGAGTGCTATACTTATTAGGGTGTAATAAGATTATATTGTTGTGTGATACTCCACGAAAGCTAAACATTACTTTTATTAGCGAGTCAAGAAGATGCATTCAATTCAACTGATTTGGAATACGGCAATGAAGAAAGAGAAATATAGTATTGAACATTGCATTGCTCCTTGTCTGACCATTTCTGCGAATTTCACAAATTTACTGCTTGAAGTAATCGTTAATTATTCTATGAACGATACCAGTGAGGACGCGATTTCATACACACTAAGCAACTTTAATGAGATCTTGATAATCTAAATATTAAACAAAACCGTCGTCACTCAGATGGGTCATCAACATAATGTTCTTATCCTCTTAGCATTGTTCGCACTTTTTCTTTTTTATACAACCGCAAAAATTACATTTGTGGTCCGGGTTTTTCTCCTGATTTCTGTACGGTAAAGGCGGATTTTTTTAATACAGTTTCTCTTAGCTCTTGTTTAGAGTCGGAGTCTATTGAAATAATAAATTTTGAATTTAGTGTTATTTTAAAACTTACAATTTATAATAATATTTTTCGAATAATCTATAGTTTGATTATCATATGTACTTCTGAAATAACTATTTTGTGTTTTATTAAATACGAATATGTTGGTATTATTTTAATATAACACCGAACTATTTTATTCTAATCGTAGGAGTGTGTTAAAATGTTAAATCTGCCTCTACCTTAGGGTCCTTGATCAGAGTTGATGGGATGATCTCTTCCTTGCTACTGGACGGTAAATTAGTTCATTGTCCTCCACGCGGTCATACTCAGATTGAACTGCTTTTTTAACAATAAAAAAATTATTAATTTACGCATGTTGTATAATGGTAGTCCCATTAGATTCTTATCCTGACCACTTGAACATACATATCAATTTCACTATACCTTCTCCTTACAGAATAAATGTCTCTTTACCATCCATATGGATTGTTATTGTTTAATATACCATATGACCTTTAAATGAACTCCACGCATTTTCATTGCGAACTTATATTTAAGAGAAAAGTTCATCCGTTGATTCAAATCCTGAAGCAAATATATCCATACTGCATTCTTGTTATCCAGGAGATTACTTCACACATTAATTGATTCTGTGATAATAATTGTGCTTCTTAAGTTTGTAATAATTATATCACTAAATTATTCAATTTAACTATCATCTTTTTACTTAAAAATAGATTTCACTTACTTTTCGTCACTGGTTTGCGACGTGGTCAGGTGATACATAAATAGTACAATATCCTAGTTGCATGTCGTGAATGCAATTAAATAATATTTAACAACAAAAGATATCAACAATAAAACTTCATACACAAAATTATCATAAATTATCAACACTTCACTCCGAACATTTTAGAGATCACAACGTTTCAACCACTTTTTGGGCGTCCGTCAAGTACAACGAATATAAAACATGGCAACATAATAAAGAATATGATGTATTTAACACTAACAGATTAAAGAAAGGGACGTAAATAGTATAATTTGTCACGAAGGAGTGATCAATGGAGTAGAGAGATTGATTTAGACTAGCTTTGACTTCTTTCAAAAAGTGGCACGTAACGCCATTGCCCGAAGCTTCCCACTTCGGGGAAGATGTGGGGATTGTGACAAGAGGGATGACTCCCCTGACGTGCAACCCGGTCCGTCGAGTACGAACTGAAGAGATGAGCTCCCGCTTCGAGCACGAACTGGGCCCGACAAAAAAAAATTGGATGCCATAAACCCATGACATTTTCCATATGGACCTCACGAAACAATACCTATGGTAGGCCGTCAGCGGGGTGATCGGAACGAGAGGCGTGGTGGAGAGGGGCAGATTTCCCTCCGCGTTTTCTTTATGACCCACGCTCCTTCTCCACCACTTGTTTTACAGCGCATGCCACAGATACGGAGCGGATAAAGCCGATCGGAAAATGTCTTCTCTGTCCGTTCTTCAAGGTTGAGAAATCAAGCCTCACACTCAACGAAAATCAATTTGTTCTGTTCACTAAAAAATGAAACTTGAAAACAACAAGCATTGAATTATAATTTCATTTTTACAGTGGTTGTGATAAGTTTAGGTAGAACACATTCATAAATTTTTAGACATATGTTTATTTTATAATTTACAGTCTTGAATAAAAATTACATTAATTCGGATATATTTTACAGTTTTTGAGTCACCAAAATTGTGAATTAAATTAGATTCATATTTTAATTTCACTGTTTATGCAACTCAGTACTGAGTCCTATTTCCACATCCCTTTTTTAAATGAATTCCCTTTCTTTAACAATGTATTCTCAGGCAAAGTTGTTTTTGCATTTACATTCATATGTATGTCTTGAACTGATATATTTTCATCCTCTCTTAAATCTTTAGGAACGTCACCGTCCAATACTCACAACTATTTCTCTGTAGTATCGTATGCACTTAGTCTAATGAAGATAAGCAGTTTCTTTTGAGCTTCAGCCAAACATCCCTTTCTTCGACTTCTACACACAACCTCCTAAGAAAAATGACGACCATTCCGCAGAGACCACCATTCTCGTTCATTTTGAATTTTTTAATAATATTTGCTCTCAGTTACACATCGTCTCAAAGTTTTCCATTCCGACTCGTGAATACCCCTTGAGAGAGCTTCCCATTTCAGGGGTATTTCTCTTTCTTCACCATTGTTTCCTTTCCATCCCTCAATCACTCTTTCTCCTTTGCTTCATTTAATCTATTTCCACGTACACATGATTTTCCCCGAATTCAAAGTCTCCCACCGATTCCGGTCACGAGAGTTGATTCTCGTCCTATCGACCCTTACATCCCTTCGCAGTCCCTCCTTCAGGAGCTGTCTCATTTAAATCGATTCTTCTCATTCCGAAAACCTGTAACATTTCTTTGCAAGTGTTTTTTAGGTTTACTCAAATCACATCTACCCTCAATGTCTACCACAGTAAATCTTGACATGTATCAATTGTTGGTATTAATACCACATTGTACGGTAAAGTTATAGGTTTGAAACCCATAGAATTTTTGTAGTAAAATCAATGTATTTTTTTTCTCTTAAAAAAGGAAATGGAAGCACTTTCTACCTTTTCAGTCCTGTTTACACGTGAGAAATAAAGTTATTTCGGTGCAGAGCACTTTCTCTTTTGTTCACTGGATACCAAAATCAATTTGCCATAACTGCTGAAATTTCGACTAATTTTATTTCTTTGCCGTCAAAATGAAAAAAATTATGTAACTTCCGACAAAGATATGTGAAAAAAAATAACATTTTATTCTTCCTCTTTCTATATCGTGTTAATATCAATTACGATAATACATGCTTATATTAGCTCTTATGATATGACTTCGAAGTAATTTAACTGAAACATCCAAACAGATGTCTTAAAACTAATACCATTAAAATGACAGAAATAGTTTCTTCTCTGCATTATTTTTGCTGTATTAAAATATCACTTAATTATTTAACAATTCGAAGTTGAGCGTCGTTCTATGCATGTTGTGCGATGAATAGTATTTAAATTAACAGAGCATTTAAGAAAACGTCAGTAATCAAACGAGATAGTAACTTTTTTTAACAGTGTACTTGTGCTATTGCGCGAACTTGAAAGAATAATTGCCAAAGAAATCTGCACACGAAAAACACTCAGGCTGTTGCTGCCGTTCCTCATGCGTGGACGGGCTACATAAAAAATAACAAGATAAATGTTTGACGTCTCAGAAGATTCTCCCTCTATTAAGAAAAAAATGCATTTGTCAATGATGCTATAAATTTTCAAAAATTTATAGTATTATTTCCCGTTATTTGGCATCACAAAGGATAATATATCTTCAATAAATATTTGTTTGAATAGTGAATGCTTCGCTTACATTCTCTTTCACTCAATCACTCCTTTACATCCTTCCATTCCTGCTGCCTCCCAGAATCCCCACTCTAAAACTCCTCTTCAGCTTAATTCGCCACATTGATTCTTGTGTTCTTGCGACCTCCTCCAGAGCTTCATTATTCCTCCACCATCCACTGCCTCCATTCCGTCGCCCTCCCGGAGCTATCGATTTGAATGGACCCTGTTATTTTTATCGGACGTTCAGGTCGAGAAGCGATGTCGGGGGTGCGGTAGCTCTTTTGTGAGGGTGTTGGGAAGGGCTTCCACCACATTCCCTGGAGGCACAGCAGTCACGGGCTTCTGGAACGGGTCCTGCCCCGGTCCTCGCCAGGGTGAAGGAGAGCGGTGGAAAGACAGGTACGAATGCCTGCACGCAAAGACCTCTTCAAGCCTTTCCACTAATATAGTTAACTCGTGACGGCGAACAACGCGGCGAGAGTTGAGAAGCAGCGATGAAAGAAAGTCAACTGAGGGAGGGGATAGAAATTAGGACAGCGAGATGAACTACGGACTCTAAACGCTTGATGATACACAAGATCGTGACAAGAGATGCAATGGAGATATAATAAATTTATTGTTAAAAAAGCTGTTACTAACTTAGTATGACTACGTAGAGAAAAATAAACTAATTTACTGTTCGGAAGAAAGCAAGGGACCATCCCATCAATTCCGATCAAGGGTCATAAAGCAGAGACAGATTTAACATTCGTAAGATAAGAATAAATGTAGTGCGGTAGATGTTATAATATTAACAGAATACAAAGAAAAATTTTATTTCATAAGACACAAGATTACTTCACGATTACAAATTATTTTAAACTATAGATTATTCGGAAAATATTGTTTATAAATCGAAACTATTAAAATAAATCTAAATTCGAGATTATTATTTCAATAGACCTAGAGTGTCTGTATAAAAAATCCGCCTAAAAAACATGTTCCTCTTTAAGTGTATTTTAAAGCTTTTAAACCAGGAAGAATTTCTATGTAAATTTAATACTCTAGTTCTACAATTTACGTCCATTATATAATCAAGAGAAAAAAATTATAACATATAGTCCAAAACAAACTCGTACGTCATAATTTATTTATCTTAATTCTTTAGTAAGTGCAAATTAAATACATTTTTCATACTGTAACGTGTAAATATCTCCACGTCAATAAATAATTAGCATAAGTTTTTAGCACTGTCGTTCATTAACTCTCACTTCAAACAATCAAGACGATAGGCGTCAATATCGGAGTGCTGGGTTCGAGGAGCACGGTTCGATGGGGGCTGAAGTAATATTGCCAGTGTAACCTCCATCGGGGTATCAACGGCACCTCGTTGCCCAGTGGGTCAATCCGAGGGCGGCCGGATGTCTACACTGCCTCTCGTCGCTGTATGATTAATAGGTGTGATGACGGCTATTGGCAGCGAGTGACGGTGCGGCGCTAATGCACCCACAGCACCTGGTGGCCATCGTGCTCTCATGGTTTCTCCCGCACCCCATCCCTCAACCCTGAACACAATTTCCACATCCCTCCGCCCTAAATGAATTGCTATCCGGGAACGTTTGTGTAATATATGTTCTCAAACGTGTAAATAATTATCAAGATTGTAAAAGTGTTAGAATAGCAAAATCATCAAGGTAGAAAATTAAAATACTTGGAACAATGGATCATCAAAAGGTTCTCTCTCTCCTTATTATCTAGTTAAACTGCAACATAAATAATTTTAATGATTTCCACAAAAAAACAGTTTTGGTTAAATAAAACTGATGTGCGAATTGATTTAATATTTTATTCTACTCTTTTATTTTATCTGGTTTTTAAGGTGATTAATTGGTGAAACCCAAATCATAGAGATTACAAACCTAAGAAAATAAACAAATAAAGTAATTCAAACAATTTACAATAATATCACATGAATTTATTTTCTTTACCAAAAAACTTAAATATATTATGTCTACTCCAAATTCTTAAGTCTATCTTCCTAAATCTATCACTTTTCCGCGTTTATGGACATTTTAAAGCACTTTTTCTCTGAAGAATTTGCTAGTCTACCCAGCCTTTCGTCTTAAATGTACCAATTAACATGAAGTTGTTAAGGGTAAAATTTATTCCAAACATCAAATTGGAGTAATTTAAAGAATTTAGAAAACTAAAGAGAGTGATGAATGATACCTGCCGACTTCTTAATTGAGAACGTTGGAAATGCGAAGATTAGACGTTTACCAGGAGCAAAATCTATGCTCGTCCTCCTTATAACTCTTTACGTGGCTTTTATATTTAAGTTCTTTTATCTTTACGTAGCTTATGTTATTTACTCAAATGTTCATTTAATAGCTTTTCTTGTGGAAGATTCCGATGTGATGATGAACTTGAAACTAGAAATAGTACAATGAACGTAGGTTTCGTGTATTTTCGAAACCGATGAATTTATTAGTCACGATAGATGACGTTTTTGTGACTACGAGGATAACATATTATTTATGAGGTCAAAAAATTATAGTGTTCAAAATTTCGTAGGTTCACGATAAAACTTTTTAAAATCCTCTTTACAAGACCCCGCTCACACAAGTGAATGTAGCCCAAAATAAAGGTATATTGCTTTCAGGGCATGATTACATGAAACAGTCAAGAGTTAACACTCAAGACCTGCAAAAACTTTTGCCACATAATTTAATAAAATATCTTTCACTTTTTGACTATAACGTAAATAGTACTGTAAAGAAATAAACACATGATAATAACCTCTCATCTCCAAAACACGAACATCTCAGAATACGATATTTATGTACAAGATAAAATGTAATTTATAATTAAAAAAGTCATTAATTAGAAAAAAAGCAGTTGATAACACATAAAAGAGATGTATAAATTTGATATCTCTGACTTAAGATGAAAATATCAATACAGCCTAAGTTCCTTATTCCTCCAATAAATTCACTAATCAAGGAAAAAATGGTTAAATATAAAAATAATAAGAAAGTACATTGACGCCACATAAATTAAAGATTTTCACATATCATTAACATTAGCTACTTGAATACAGTTAAGCAGTTCCTCATAATATTTTTGTACCTGAGTAGATTTAGAGGGTGTTCATGATTTACCGAGAGTATTTGACAGAAAAGAGAGCCGTGTGCATTTGTGTCGTCCTCCATGAACTCACTACCTTCCCTGCTTCAAACATCTCCCTGAGCTGCCGTTCGTCAAGAGAGTCGACAGGAATGCTCAGCGGTGCAGCTCTCAATCGGCAAGTGACGAGATTGCACCCTTTGACAGATCGACACTGCACTAACCACATTATGGACGTAAGGGTGTATTCAAACGTAATACTCGTTCACGAGGTCAAAATCCACTGCGTATGAAATAATTTTGACAAGTATGAGAGTTATCAGCCATAGTGATCATAAAGGAATAGTTTTCTTGCATTTAGGCCAAGAAATAACAATGTAAATATATGCAAGAAAAGCATTCCTTTACTATTTTTGACGTAATGTACGCTATATATCTACAATACTTAATTCTTAAATAATTGTTTTAAATCGGAACTGCTGTTTTCTTCAAATTTAAACACATATGGTCCGGAAATTAATCGTTTTAAAAAAGTCTGAAAGATTTTCTCAAAAGTAGTTTCTATCTCAATATTTTAGTTGCACGGGATTTAGTTTAGTTATCTAAGGTTGAAATGTTTTTTGGAACTGAGTGTATTTGTTAGGACAAAAAATAGTAGATCGTATTTTCACCCCCTTTTTCATCAATATAAAAAAAAACATTTATAACCTACCCAGTATATATGTATGTATATTTTCATTAATTATGTTGTATAAATATCTTTAATATTATATAATATTTTGGGGATTCAAATGTCTCGATTGACCGTCTTTACCACTTCCTTAATACTACCTTCGCCTCACAATCTAGATTTTTAAGTTTTAAGTTTTGATTTACAATAAAATAAAAACTTAAACTTAATATTTTTTATAATTATTTTTAATAACCAAAAGGTTTTAAGAATTGTACTGTATTTTTGTATTGTGTTTTATATTTCTAGTGTAAATGCGTGCATTGTTTCAGACTACCACTGGGATATTTTTTCCTAAATTAGTGCAAAAATATTATTATTATTATTATTATTATTACTATTATTGGTTTTCTGTGTTTCTATCACGGTCCATTCCGGTTCTTCATTAATTGCGGGTTCAGTTCCAAACAACTTTGAGTAAAAATATTATCAATAATATATAATTATCATTATTATCAAAAAGAGGAGAAAACCCGACAAAATGTAAACTTGCTCATTCCCCTCGGACGTCACGTATTGGATGTCACCTAAAAGAGTATGATAGTAAGGCTGGCGTCACAGTAAAAGTGTCGCAGAGTCGGACGACGGAACGGTCGACATATTGAACGCGCGTTCTTGAGAGTGTGCACGGATAACAAGTCGTCGTCCGTTTCTTTAAACGCACAGTACGACGCATGCGCAGACTAGACACCGCCAGGGTATGCCTTTCTCTGGGTATCCCCTCAGTGTAGATTCCGATAATGTTATGAGCATAAGCTCAGAAAAAAAAATGTTAAAAATAGTGCATTAATTTAATTCTTTATTAATTTTGTTCCCATATTTAAATTTTTGTTCGTATTATAATAGTCGGTCCCCCAACAACAAATTAACTCATCCATTATACCAAACGAAACAGTATAAACATTTTAAAATGTCATGTTTGATAAAACATATTTTTAATTATTTTAGATTTATACATGCGAGATACTTTTTATTAAATTGACTAGTAAAACGAAAAAATCTAATGTAGGTCTACAATTACAAAAGTCTAATACACCATAAGAAATAGATTACACTACAATAAAAATGTACGAATTTTATAATGTAAATTTTCGCCTGTTAATTTTCTCTCCAACTCTTCTGTATTTTCAAAATCCGGTATCAATGCCTCAGCGATCTTCAATCACGATGAATATTTTTTTGATTTCTTCTTGTAGCTGGAAATATCCCACATAGAGGACGATTTTGAATTTCGTTGATCAACATTTCGCTCTTAATATGAAATTTTTGTACCATTTTCACTGAAATATTTCAACTTGTGTAACTCCCCAAGTGAAGAAAACTAACCCCTCTAGAATGTTAACTGTGTCGCTATTGCCTTCGGTTTTCCCCTTGCGAGCCTGAGTGCAATGCCTTTTTCCTAGAGCACCCCTCCACTATTGGGTATTTCATTGTAATCCAGCTGGGTAGACGGCTGCAGGGTTACCTAGTGAGATAATATTCTGTGCAATTTTTCATTGCTAATCGATTTTAAAATATTGTAATATACTTAAATGTCAATACATGCTAGAAATTCCAAAATAATTCAATTGAATAAAAAAACGTGTTGACTTAGATTTTAATGATAAATATGTTTCAATTTTAAATTACGTAGTAGTAAATTTTTATAAAATATTATTCAAACATAATAATAGAATGAATTCTTAAGTACATAAACAATACTCCAAAGAAATATTCTTTTAATGTGCTGAAATCGCTAAGTACGTCTCGCTCGCAGCTCGGGCGGTGCTCTTTAAAATTCTAGAATATTTTTGCTATTGCATATTATGAGCTACAACTTGGTGAAAAACTTCCTTATTATCTTATGTTTTAATATAATGTAGGTAAAATATCTAAACTCGAAACTTCCTTACTCAACTTTTTCAATTCAATTCACCACCTCGTATAATCACACAAGAAATGTTTAATAAATTACCATTCATTTGGAAAATAAGTTACCACTTTCTAACTCATGTCGCTTTCACAAACAATAGTTGAAAACTATACTGTTAAAATTTAGAAGGTAAATATTCATAAATTAATGAAAAATCGCGAGTTGAACGAAAAAAGATACTTAAAATGAGTTTGAAACATTTTTGGCTTCAAAGTCATTTTTTTACCATGTTCCCTCAATTATATACAAAAATAATTTCATATTCAGACTCAGCACCCTTGAAATCATAAATTCGTGACAATTCGCCAGTTAATACGACCATGATTTTTTACTCCTAGATCATGCCCATGAAACTGTCGAGCGTTTCTAGAAGAATGTCGCAGGTCAGAAAGTGTCGGACGCTAGCCAAGAACTGAACGCACAGATCGTCGCGCGCCACTCGTGGCCCTGCGTCCGTTTAGATGCGTCGTGCTTGTACGACGGACAGTAATGCGTCGTCCGACACTGCGACACTTTTACTGTTCGTGTGACAACATTCATCAATGTCCACATACTTTTAAATTAAACAATAATTGAAAAGTAATGGCAGCTAAATACTACTCAAATATAATATGTTTTATTTTTTTTCTACATTACATTGTATTTTTCAATCAATTACTTGAATATATGTAACAGATCTTATGTAAATTATTCACTCAAGCACTTCCTAAAATCCCTCTACGAGTGAACTTTTTATCCTTAAGAGAAACCAATGGTTCAACTTAACTTGTAACTTGTAAGAGGGCAATTAGGAGTAAAGGGTCAAGGACTAATGAAGAGAAAGCAACCGTGTTATTGACCACTGTGGTTTGCTGTGAAGGAAGAATGAAGGGAAAGTGGTCGAACGGAATTGCTTGGCTACGGTACGAACCAAATCGCTTCTTCACGTTCTTGAGTAATTAGATTTACACAAATATACGAAGACTGTACTTTTGAAAGGAGTACTTTACTTTTCTTTCCTTCTAAATGAATTTCTAGCGTATTTGTCTGCTCATATTTGGAGCTATCATCTCAAGCTGTCGAGGCCGCTGGTCCTCCGTTTCAGTTCTCTCATTTCATTCGTTAGTCCTTTTTTTATTAGTTATGTGAAAATTGAATATCCATATTATTTTCCTCTAAGTTATATTTGGTGGCAGCAATGATATGTAACCGTATAAACCGTTCTCAAAATAACATCATAAACTGATGTAATTTTCGATATCGACGAAAGAAAGAAAGGATTGTTCTAATATTAGCCGACTCGGTCAGGCTTCGTACGCAAAGTTTTGTTGTTAACCCTTACGGGTACGATTTAACCAACACGATAATTAATTGTGCAGAAAAATAGCACGTTTATCTACAAAAAAATTATAATAGTTCAAATAATTGGTGGAATTGATAAAAAATGTATAAAAAAAACACACCTACTGTAGTTCATACCGTTGAAATATAAATCTCATGAAAACCAATCGCCTATTTAAGACAGAAAGTTATCACATTTCATTTAAGGTAGTATGAGCAATCTAGTGACTGATTTTGAAAGTCATGAATTTTTTCTGAAAGGATAATCAACTATCTATCAACTCGACCAATAAATTTTCAACCTTGCTGGGCTTATAATTAAATAAAACCAAATTGAAGTTAAATGGCCTCTTCTGGATAAAGCATTACAAATTTTCATTAAATTCCTTGTAATAAATAAAAATTTTGAATAAACTGCCATGAAATTTCTAATCGAATAAATATTTAAAAAATTTCACAAGTGTCACAGATTTAATAAAGAAAAGAACAAAGTTTATTTTACTTTTCTGAACAATTAAAAAGTTACGAAGAACAAAAAAAGTCATGAAACTAAAGAACTCTCGTAAGTCTATAGACAGATTTCCAAATATATTGTTTCAATTTAAATGGTATAATGAATGATCCGGACTTTTTGATACACCATAATTCATGAATTACTGCGTTAATGGCTACTTGGAAAGGAAACAGAATACATACGATTGTCCCAAGTTTCATACTTATTTATCTACTTGACATGCGCCTGGCCTACGCATATTACGTTATGGACTTTACTCAGAAGAGAGAGAATAAGAAAGATACGATTTAACACAGGCGTGGCTTTCGATCGGCAGCCTGTCGACGGAATGTGTTCCATTTGAAAGATCAACCGATCACCAATTTAGATCATCAAGTACAAATAAATATTTTCTACTGCCTTGTTTACGCAACACCCTTGAACAATGGGGTCATTCGTTGCTTCTCAATAGCAATACGTCTGAGGCTCAAGTACGTCTCCGGTGTAGCATCTGAATTAATTGATTAGACGTTTCAGTAGTACTACAAATACAGATAAAATATGCATTTGTTTTTCACTGCGTTTCAGGAACATAGCTAGCAGCTAAGCTATCACCAGTAACTTGGAAAATTAAAAAACTTTAAGCGTTAAATGAATTTTATGTGTACGAAATAATTATCTTCATTAAACATAATACAATATTAGATGTTCTCTTCAGTGATTGTTAAAAACATAAATAGTACCAAGCAAAATTTTTCAAAAATGATACATTCAAAATATTTTGTGGACCATTTTGTTATAGGATTTTTACACAATATAATGTTCATAATCATGAATTTTTGAATAATATTAGCTAATATTTTTGAAATAATTCTCTTTACATAAATAACTGGGTTTGATTAAAAAATATAACATATATACACTGTCAAATTATTAGATTCTTCATGCTATATATTCACAATTTCAAATCACGAAGATTCCAAGTTATGACTACTACCAATTAAGATAGATAACAACTTACATCACGTCAAACACAAAAGAAAAATTTCCATGGAATAAATAGAGTGGAACAAACAACTTCCCCTTGATAATTCTGAAAACTACTATTATGGTTAACATAACTGCGAAATGAGAACTTTTGTGGTATAAATCATTCATTAATTGCTGTCATACATTGCTTAGTAGCTCAAAGCAAAAAATTTGCTTCCATAAACTTTTCGTTAACATACATTGAGAAATTATATAAAGAGAATCATTAAAAAGATTCCTTGTCATACTTTCAATACAAACATGTAATTAATTATTGTTGAAGTTATCATATTACTGATCATCTCACATATATTTTTAGACTTCTCCAAATTAACATATATACTGTTCAAAACTCACGAGCTTTCACTCCATAAAACGTTAATTTCAACGCATGACATTCATGTTCACAAAAAAATCCCAGGAATATGAGACACGTGATGCGTGAGATTTTTACGACGTAAGGTTGCATGCTCAATGACGTTTGGAGGTCAAAGCTCAAAAAAGCTCGAGTCTGAAGAATGTGGTGGGTCGGGAATTTGCCTGAACAAGTCTCTCATCGTCCCACTTCCTCGCGTCTTCCTTTTCTTCCGCTCCGTCACATCGATGAGGGTGCGCTGGAGTCGAAATTTTGGGGAGCGTCAACCCGCGAAACCAATACATACGTTTCTCTCCCCTTCTTACGTTCAATGCCACAGAAATATTTTAGTCTTCCTTTTACACCTCTATTTTAGTTACCCAGAAAGTCCTTCAACTAATAAATTTATATTTTCCTCGTCATTTCCTTTTTGATCTTGTTCTCTTCAGCCCGAAGACTGCACTTTTCTCCTGGCAGTCCGAAGAAAAGTTTGAACCACATTGAGCCGTGTCCTGACATCGTCCGACGCGTTTATGACATGGTTCTGGAGAATAATGGTTATGGGTGTGATTGGAATGATGATGGTTTCCCGGGGCCTACCACTGGTACAACATATGATGAAAACCTACCTTAAGCGGGATTACAATACCTTTGGCTTCAGAGACGACCTTTGCCAGAACGATCCTATTCTCTTATTCATTACTAAATTGACCTGATCTTTTGCTGCTCGTATTAACTTTCTATGGCATCTTATGTATCAAATTTTTATTTCCCTCGTCGTTATTTCTCTCATTTCCATACCTAACACTGCTTCCTATCGCTATTGTTTGCGTTGATTCGCGGCGCAATATCTTCCCGACAGAGGCGCCACTAGTCGGGCAAAAGCATCTATTTAGGATGAGACAGAAATACTCACGCCCAGTCAACGCAACAACGTGAAGCATGATGCCCGGCGCGTTCAACACCAAAAGAACAACTTCGTCCTTCAGTGTCAGATGCCGTCTCCATTAAGGCTACCCATCCCCGGAACACACAGTCTGCAACTCCGTCATTGTAGAATAGGTTGAGAAAATAACCCACTGCACATATGTCACTACAATATCCAAAAAAATTACATTATTTTAAAAAGAAATATATTTATAGAACATCAAATTCAAGGATTAAAATAGATAGTGTATATGCAATTTTGTTTCCCTTAATTTCTTTAGATAATACGATTGAAACACAATGTTTGTGAAAATGTTGATAATGTGGATTGTTAATGTTCGTGGCTTGGTCAACAACAACCGGTCATACTTGATAATGGACTGATCTTTACCTGAGAGACCCATTATACTAAGGAAATGAAAATGAATATTTTATAGATAATATTAACCAACAACTTCATACAATTTCTGACGAAATCATTTCTATAATGTTTGAATAATTAAATCGCTTGTTGAACCCCGTTTTGGACATCCTACGTTTACTATTAGCTGAATATTCGTTTACTATTATCGTTCTAATTAATCATTGAAGAGATATTCCATGATTTGCTCTTCACGTTACTCAAAAGTAACGATATCGCATGGTTAGTACTATAAAGCAAGTGTTGTACAGACAAAAAAATTTCTTTAAATGTTATGTTAACAATTATTANATGATTTGCTCTTCACGTTACTCAAAAGTAACGATATCGCATGGTTAGTACTATAAAGCAAGTGTTGTACAGACAAAAAAATTTCTTTTCTTAGAAGTTAAATGTTATGTTAACAATTATTGCTTCTCCGAAATTCTCCATGATTAATTAATAATATCTAAATTAAAACATTCCCAATGAAATGGAAAGTTTAGTATTGACTTACGAACCAACATAACATAACTTGCCCGAGCACACGAATAACTTTTGATTATTCCGAAAGTAACATAAACATGCACCGGACTTACGAATGAGTGAGGGAAAGGGCCTTTAATTTTCTTTGAAACTACGAGTAAGACGAGGTGCTCCATTGTATTAACTACACTATTTTCCGCAGTCCAATAAACACGCACAATACAATTTCTCATTTCGATTACTTTTCCATTCATTACTCGTAACATCTATTAATACACCGAATGCCCGTTGCTGGAGTCAATATTTTCTCGAATGCATTGCTGAAACCGTGTAAGAAATGTATAAATGTTTAGGCTGTCATGATGTGGTGTTCCTCGGGGTAACATCTACGTTGCTGTCACATTTTTCTACGGGTGGAATTTTACATTATCCTCAAGAATTCTGTAGCATATTGACCGAAGCGTCGGTACGTAGAACAAATTATCATCACCCACTGATCATAGAGAATAACATCATTCTTCATACGTACGAGAACCTCTTTGATTTTGTTCTACGTCGTAACAACTTCAGTTTGGTCATCTCTTTCCCACAGATTCCCAATTCAATCCCTTTATCTTCGCTGACATTTCTGAACCCCCTCCAATGCAACCTCCGCCTACTTCTCGCCCTCGAGAGATATTTTTACCGGGACGCTATCGATTTGAAGCTTGCGTAAGCGAGAGACGGAAGTCACCATAGACAATGGAAGGTGAGCAAAACAAATCGATAAGTAATGTGGAGCAAGGCCAAGGGAACGAAGGAAAATGGTAAGAAGGAGTGGAGTAAAGAACAAAAAGGCATTGCCGAAGTGACGAAATTAACCAAAACAAATTCGAAGATATAGAGGTAATTTTAACTTAAGAATAATTAAGGGAAAAAGCGAGATATGGAGGCCAAAGAGGATAAAGAAATGCGTGCTACACAGTCAGCTAGATATGCGAGTAAAAGATGTGACTATGTAAGAGCAATCTGAGCAGTAACCGAAAAAGTCCTCAAGGCTACGCGTTGGAAAATCAGGGGGACTAGAAAAACGTCTGAGCAGACGAAAAAGTGAAGAATAAATGAAAGAATTCTAAGAACTGTCGGTGTCGTGAAGGATGAAGGTTGAGATGGGAACAGCGTTGAGTAGGCACGAGTTGAAATGGATTAATGGCATGTTCGCAGCGCAAGAGAAATAAAACGACGAATGACCAAATGGTGCCAAAAGTACGTGAGAGGAGACACTGAGATTTCTAGCAACACAAATTGTATTTACTGTGAAAAGAATATGGAGGAGTGTTAATTCATTTTTTGCATTAAAAACAATATTTTTCGTATTATACATTATGCATATGCTATGGAATTTTCAGAACAATATTTTTAACAAAGTAGCCATTTCCAACTAAATTAATTAAACTTAATGTGTACACGAGCTAATGTCTGCGTCGCCCTGGGATGTGCATACCTCACAAAGAAACACAATTCCATATTAAGGAAACAAAATGAAATTATCTTCAACAAAGCAGAAAAATCTTCCCCATTTTCTGGGTTCGTTTTGATTACAAAACAGACTTTTCCCCCATTATTTGGTTCCTAGAACAACAAACAATAAATCTAAAAATTACAACATGTAATTAAAAAATGAATAAACTTAAACGCAGAAAAAATAAAAATACTGTAAAATACAAAGTAATAAACTTACCCAAGTAATATGGGATCAACATAAATGAATCAGCCTCAAATAAATGTAAATTATTATTAGTTTTGAGGACGAGGAGGAAGGCGGCACAAACACACGCACCCAATAATATCCCATATTAATATTAGGCAATTGTAGGGGATCTGAAAGCTAAATACTTACGACTTTCCAAATTGTGAGATTAATTTTCATGTTAATGTACTTGGATTGTACAATACAAATTAATTGGTATACAAGACAAAACCGTATCAAATTCAACAACGGATGCTTAGGGGATTTTGCCTATTAATAGAGAAAATAGTAAAAGTCATTAAATACGAACAATCATCATATAGATAGTACCAAAAATTGTTTTTCGACGGACTGCAATGTACTAAACCACACACACATGAGACAACAAGCGATGGACATCTATTTTTTCACATATACGCCTATGAAGACGTTTCTCAGTATTCTGACTTCGAACATCATTAACTTGTTTCTCAGAGTATAAAATTTATAAATCATTATTTTCTTGTTCCGTTTTAGTTTTCCAAAGAGCAACAACTTAAGTATCCATATTAAGTTTCAATAATTCTATAATGTTAGAAAGATTATCAATAAATGACAATATTGAATTCTTGATGATTAAATTAAATTGATAAAGGTCCAAATGAATGTGATATATATATATATATATATATATATATATATATATATATATATATATATATATNTCCGATTGCAGCATTCTTAACCCCTTCGACCAGTTGAAGTCATAGTCACTTTCTGTGTTCGAGATACGTCCTTCGGGAAAACCTAGAAAATCAATACTATGCAACATCAATAATAAATAAATCATATTTTTTCCCTAAGAAATTTTATGACTTTTTTATTACAAGTTATAATAAATTGTAAAAATGTAATATTTTCTCAAATGAATAACATTAAATTACAAAATTTTAAAATGTATAATAAAAGCTTTCTTTTACATTCATGTAAAGATGGAGTCCAAAATACTGAAATGTTTTATTGCTCATCTTATTTTCATTTATTTTATTTTATTTTATTTTATTTTATTTTTGAAATCAAACATTCTTATAACATCGTGGCAATAAATATATATTTGAATAGTCTTCAGTTTCTCAAGGTGAAATATGAATATTCAAAAGTTGACGTGGAGTTCATCTTATTTGACTAAAACCGTAACAATTTAATTAAGTTCGAACAAAACACTGTTTGCGCAAGTGATTGTGTTTTCTAGAAGAATTGAGCCAGTGAATCAACGAAGAAACGTAACAAAATTATCGTACCAAACCATTACCGAAGAGTATCTCCGCAGGTGGTAAGCCCAATTTTAAACAATGCTCCCTTCGTTGGAAGCTGTAATGCAAATAGCGGCAGGTGGAGTGAACGAGAAGAGAAGGAAGCGGGAAGAGGGTGTGCCGCAGGTGGCTGAGGTAAGGACGAGGTCAGCAGCGAGCGCGAAATTGCAGGGCGACGTTGGCGGCATAAGCCGGAAGAGCGAGGGCAGCATTGGGTGGTCGTACGGGTGCGTACGATCCGAGGCATAGAAAGTGAGTGGTGTAATCAAGGCAGGGAGAGTGTGGTGGCAGGATGAAGCGGTGTTAGGGAGCTGAAGGTTGCACAAGGTAAGGGTAGTAGCAGGGCGGGGTCGCTGACTGTTGGCCACGTGTTGCGGGTCCGTATTTCATGGTGTCGCGAGATAATTTATCCGCTCCATTAAAAGAAGCCTATAAACAGGTCGGGGGCGTCCGGGCGCGTCTCGCACACGTTGCACCAACGCAACGTTGTCGCTGCGTGCAGAATCCCATGTACACGCCAATGTGTTTCTTCTCCTCCCGTTTACTATGTACTTTACGTCATCCACCATTTGGTAACACATCTTGTTCATATTCTTTATGATAGTAGGTTAATTACATCATCCTAAACCCAAGTTTGGCAGTACTTCACTACTCTTTTATTTCAAAGTTTTTGAGTCATAGACAATCAAATAGTTGGTTCTTTTATTTGATCGATAGTCTCTTATATGATGAAATCAATATCTAATCAATACGTAACCGATCTAATGATGTAATTATCTAAAACTCAATCTTAGCCGTGTGAGTTGGTTGGAATATCTTGGTATGCTTCATATGGTATTGAACCTGCGCATTTAGTACCTTGTATCCTTTTGTGTCAGACAGGCATGGGATATCTACAAACTGGTCAAAGACAAACGTACTGACCACTAGTACTTAGTTGACTGATTTCACTTTGGTACCATAATATATTAAATCTCACACATCATGTCAATAAGATAACTTTTACTCCTTTGTGTTAAATTTCTTCCCGACATATTTAAAATATTTTTTCTTGTAACATAGAAGTTCATTATCCGTATATTTCTACAACCAATGTTAATGTTGATATCTAATACGTTTGTTTACAAAATTACTAGAGTGAGAGTAAAATAACCGAATTAGAAATTTTGACAGAGTACAAGTATAATTTAACTTTCGAAAAGTTAAACCGTGGCGTAGTTCCTAGAGTTCTTGCCTTCTACCTCTGGTAATGTTGGTTTAACCCCTATCTTTCCCAAGTAGAATTCGCAGTTGACAACCGGTTTTCTCAGGGTGCTCCCGTTTCTCCTGACTTTAATTAACTCATCATCACAACAATCACTCATCATCGTTCGCCTTAGGAAAGCACAATAGGTCAAACACTGGTTGCAGTTTGTTGGGTAAACGTTGCCCTCCCCAGCTAAACATCACCTTCGAAAGATCGAAAAGAAAAAAAAGAATTTTGAAAAGAGGATCGAAATGCGATTTTTACCGTTACATCATACATACGTTAAACACACTCAAAAGTCAATAACAAAAGACAAAACAAATCTTTAGTTAATGATTGCTTGCTTAGTGTCATACCGTAAATCCTGACCCTTCCCCCTACACCTTATTCGTCACTCCTTCACTGTCTGAGCTACTGTTTCTTCCATGTCTCAATACATCACGACGGATTGCGCTGCTTGTACAGCCACGCCCAAAACCCACCGTGCATTCTTGCTTCGTTCATTTGTCTCCAGTGTCTCATGACTGTCGACACTCTCCTGTCGAGCAATCTTTCTCAAGATCCTTCCTTACACCAAACCATCCAATTTACTGCTTTCAATGTCCTTTTCATTCATGCGGTATGTACAAAAATCCAGCCAATTGATTGGTAGCTCTCGCAGTACTCCACACTCCATTGTAAGTGAATCCATTATTCATCAACATGTTCTTAGTTGTTAATATGATGTAAACATTTTGTTTAATATATAACTATTTATTATTATAATATTATTATTTATTGTTAAAGTAATAGATTCATCTGAGCTGGTGTTCCTCTTAAAATATCGATGTCTACAAAATAATAACGCACATTTAATCACATAATTCTACCACAAGCAGCTAAAACACAGCTAGGAAATGAACAACAAATTAATAATAATAGTAATAACATCATTACCTTACCTCAGTGCACTATTTCCATTCATTGAAAAAAAAAGATTCGACATTTCAGAATACTAAATGAAAATGCGGGAATGTAATGAAATGTAATTTTCAGAGCAGTTGGATACACCAGTACTTCCAGTTTCACAAATCATCTTTTCTATTCATCATAAAAAGCTCCTATAGTTAGTTTTAAAGTTTTGTTTTCAGAAAAAGAACCAGAAAAATCTGTCAACTCCCTCTCGAAATATTTGAAGAATTTATTCTCATAAGATAGTTCGTAAACACATTGTAATTTCTATCGAAAATATTTGGACTAATTTACACCACATATTTCAGAGGAAGATACAAATAAGGTTTCTTCCCTTCATTTCTACATTCACATTTTATTTTATGTTCATATTCATTATTTATTCCGGAATGTTTACACGCCTACTTGATTAAATACAATAACTGCTCATTTCATGCATTTAATAAAAAGCTGTATATTAGTTAGTCATCTATAAATTTGTTCAGTTTTCTTTGGAATAAATGTAGGAGAAACATTTTTTCAGAACGAGTTTAACAGTTTCTGTTCCAAAACTACCATAGAAATTTTATTCACAAAAATGGTTTTTATTATACAGCTAGTTATTTAAAGAAGTGGAAAATAATATAAATGTAGACATGAAAGGAAAAGCGGACATTTTAATGAAAAGCTACTTTAATACGTTCTTTAATCGAATTCAAGGTGTTTTACACGCCGAAATAAACCTAGAAATAGAAATATCGGTGATAATTATACATCTGTCTATTTATGTCATTCCCAGTATTCTCACAGAAGTTAGTACGAGAACACTGGTAGTTGAAATAAAAATATTCATCGTACCGCAAACCTTTTTCACGCAGGAATAAATCAGACAACTTTCATAGCGTTCGTTTGAAATACATCCATCAATTTTCAGAATCAACATCTAATTTGTGTCTCGACTCTCAATACACTGTTCCATGTCCATTGGTCGTTTTAAATGAAGTTTACATAAGAACATGTTGGCGAAGAGTTGTGAAACTCTACAAATAACATAAACAAATTATTAATACTTGCCGGTGCAAAGTTGTAAGAGTAAATAAAATGTTATCCATGCAATCAAGTAAGAAATGCAAGGTTCGTATTTTTGTTAAAAGACGATTTTTCCTTTAAAATACTAGTTGATGTTTTCCAATTACAAAAGAAGGAAATTTCCGATATCTCAATATTTTGTGAGAATAAAATACTAATGATTTCTATTGATGGTAAGAAGTTGTGGAAGAAACTATAGAAGTCTTGATAATGAGAGAAGGTTCTTGAATATAAGCGTACCTGGTTGATCCAAAGGGAAAAGAGAGTCAGATCAACCTGGTGGCAGAGTGGGCAGAGGTTGGAGAGGTGGTCGATAAATCCACATGACTTAGGATTATTACTTTCATAGGAAGTTATTGATGGATCCAATGGGCCATGACAATGAGCCCGTGGAATGTACCTTCGAGATTATGAAGGTATGTTTTAAAAAATACAAAAAAAAATACGAGCAGAGTTAATCGGTGCTAAGTTTTAATTGTCATAAGGGGATGAATTGTGAAACACTCTTATTCTATAAATGTTTATTCTAAACTTCATAAATATCTCACTACGATTAAAGTGAATCCATACTACCCAATTTCTGCATGGAATTATTTTCTTAATTAGTGTCTTGGTCATCGTTCTGATTTTGTTCTGAAATTTTAGAAAAAATATGTCGAACTGCCATAAAAACGTAATTCCGAAACCTTTAAGTTTTATTTTTCTGAGAATAGTTTTTAAGAAAATATGATCAATGTTTCAAAGAAGGATCCTTATCATTTCTCAATCGAATTAAGTTTGAATTTCGAAACGCGGTAGAGAAATAACGCAACAATCCAAGATATTGTAGATATGTTTATGTGTGAAAATATTTCGCTATTTCCCCAAGTTTCTTTTTCATGCTCCCAGCTTCATTTTTTTGTTCATAGAAAAGTGTATTGATGGAGGTACACAGGCGATTTTATATTGATGATGTCTCTTTGCTTTCCACGCCAACACGCGTGAAAGCTCCTTTATCCGGAATTTGCATTTAGAACCTAGCCTTCAGAGAAACTTTTACCAATTTCAATCGAGCGATGAGGATAAGGGCAATATTTACATCATAATGCTATTTCCTTGCATAAAGACTCATATCAGTAAAAACTAAAAATTTACTTTATTCTGTAAATTTAATACTAATGCAATGAAGTTTATCATAAAATTCTGTTCCATAAATTGTAATCCTTTATGATCTTTTATTGACTCTATTTTATTCTCAACGTTTCGTCAGCAGGTCTGCGACTTCGTCAAATGTTTCTGAATAATGTCAATACACAGGACCACATATTACCACAGAACCAAGTAATGTGAAAAGTAGTTTCTTGAATAGCTCGTGGATACAGTCTTTTCTATAGTAATTTAGAAAATGGTTGAACTTTTCGCTAAAATACAAGTTACGCAGTGTGCAGTGTTATGTTGTTGTATATCATGTAATTTCATTCACGTTATATTATTTATAAAAATAGTTTTGTATAAAGTGTCGACACGTTTGTGGAACTGATGCCATGTATCAACAGGTATTTTTCTATAAAAGGTCGTAAGAGTTTTTAATTTAATAATATAATGATGATAGTCGTAAATATTACTTACTAGTTTCTTTGATAAAATAATAAACTCGTGAATGCGCTTTGAGTGAATCAAGCTATTGTTGAAATAATGGAGCATTCCACACTCTGAATTATGCAAACTCGTCTCGAAGTCGAAAAAACCTCCCAGCGCACACATCTTCCGACACGTCCACACAAAAGGCAGTCATTTAAGTTTCTTTTCAGTGCGAGTTGCAACACTTGTGTAGCCTTTATTTACTTTCCCTTCCGCTGGACATAAAGCGTGGCGTGGCGCCTCCTGCACACACTCATCTGCAGGAAATTCCTTCGCTTTGTCGCCCGGCACAATGCAGCGTGGAGCCGGGGCGAGCGGGCGGGCGGGCGACTGGCCCTCGCGCGGGCGGCGACGGCGACGGCGACGGCGACCCGCGGGCGTAGAGAGAGGACTTCCCGCTAATAGCTTTGACGCGTTGGAGATGAGCTCCGGGATGGAGTTCATTGTGCTGCTGCGTCGCAGTAGCTGGTGGGCGCCGAGGAAGCATCGTAGGCAGCGCATGTGGACGGTGGAAGCGGAGATATGATGGTGTCCCGAGCTGCATTTTGTGCGCAGAGACGAAGCGTAAAGAAAAGATAAAACAACGGAAACAGAGGAGCGTTTGATAATGTTACTTTTGTTTTAAAACATTTACAATCACAGTAGCAAACCTACCACGAACCGAATCCGAGATTACGCTAATCTTGAATCGATGTTATTATTGGATTGTGATGTGTACCGTAAATCCCCTGGAATTTGAACCAGTCAACGAAAATGCACGTTCGAATACTTCAATTTCGGCTTTTATTTTGGCGGTTCAACGTTAAGTGGAATAAAGTTTTATATTTTACATTCTTAGTGAAATAGCATTTTTATATTTTAAATGTCAACGATATTAAATAAAAGCATTCTTTTGATGATTATTTACAATAAATGTTAACAAGATGAATTCAAGAACTCTAATCAAATGTAGCTATAATTTACATCGAACAATTTATAATAGAAATGTAATTTATTTATGTTATTAAGTTAAAGTATGCCGCGTTAATATAACATTTGAATAATTTATTTAAATTGAATTATGACAAGCAAAAAATTTCATCAAAACAAATCATAAATCAATGCATTTATTTCATAAATTCCTTATTAACTAAAATAAACGACTACCTCAAGGATCGCAATACAAATAGCTTAAATAACTGAATATTTTGAATCTGAAACGTATAAACTCTTTACTTTCTGGTTCTCAAACTGTAAATGAACACAGAAACGGCATTGAAAATAAATTTAGTGCAAACGCACCAGTAACCATATTTCGATGTGACTTAATTCTATTTGATGACTGGGGAATTGAAAATTGGTAGATACACCACACGCGCGGTCAACGACTTTGAGAGCGGCGATAGTGCAAGGTTGCCTCCGACTTGTCGCTGCGAGTGACACACTTCAGCCTCCGGGCAGTCGAAATATGCGGTGACTAACGGAACGTCTGAATTGCGGAAGAGATTCGTTCGTTCAGTTGTGTTTTTGTATTGTGAGTGGCGAATCAATTGGAAATAAACGAAACACTATTCGTAACCGATAATAGGCTACCTTATTTATCTATGTGGAAATTAGATGTACGCTTGAAGACAACGGGAAAATAATATAATTTGACTCAAAGAAGCATGAATAGAGACACTATCTTCGTAATAAAACGTGAAGATGTATAAAATTTGGGTAGACAATACGGAAAGAAAACTTGAAAAGTCTTATAAAACAATTAATTTAAGAAATAATTATTTAAGACGCTGAAAACTTCTCTTGTATGGTAAAATATTTAATGAGTTATTTATTGAAAAATGAATATGTCGTTAGATTTTTTCCTTCCTCGAAGGAGATTCGTCATTGATGAGTGACCTGAAGCACAATTCAGAAAATTCGAACCAACGAATGTGATATTGTCGCGTAGATACAAGCGGCGGCACTCGCTTGGCCATTCAAACGACGCGCCATGCCCAACATGGTGACTCAGCTCAGAGACGAAGCGTAAAGAAAAGATAAAACAACGGAAACAGAGGAGCGTTTGATAATGTTACTTTTGTTTTAAAACATTTACAATCACAGTAGCAAACCTACCACGAACCGAATCGTAGCATCTCGTAGCATCGGGGCAGAACGACTGTCGCTCGCGCGCCCGACGCCGTGCACGTTCTGTCTCCTAGTTGTAACTGGCCATACCTCCACGGTCTTAGCTACGAATCCGTATATACCTACTCGTCTCTAGCCACAAATCCTAGTCGTAACTGGCCAGACCTCCACGGTCCCAGCTATGAATACGTCTATGCCTAATTGTCTCTAGCCACTAATCCTAGTCGTAACTGGCCATACCTCCACGGTCTTAGCTACGAATCCGTATATACCTACTCGTCTCTAGCCACTAATCCTAGTCGTAACTGGCCAGACCTCCACGGTCCCAGCTAAGAATTCTCATAGATTTCCCAGTCCTAGCTACGACTACTGCGAGTAACTAGATAACCTCCGGGTCCCAGCTACTCTCGTCCTAGTTATCGACGAGTCCCCTTTAATGCACGTCGGCTATTGCCTTAACATGGGCAGTCGGAGAGAGTCACTGGCGCGGGGCACCGCGCAAACGAGAGCTCTGGGTCATCTCTCTGCAAAAACCATGTAAGTGTACGCCTGATCCAAATAAACTGCTGTTGCCACAAGTGGACTAATCCCTTGTTTTCGCTCCCTCTCATCCTTCATGTCACTCTGAATTAGGGATTAGTTCGAGGTCCAAAGCGATCGCATAAGAACTAACGTCGGAGGAGGGTCCATTAGCGAATGCCCAACAAATCACCCCCACCTCACGACAATATCACGGAATCCTAAAGGAATGGTTTCCTTTTTAGCAGTCATTGATAAGCAAATGCTATGGGCTACGCGGTCATCTGAAAATTCCTCTCCACTGGACAATATGTTCAATAGTCATATGAAATTACGCAATTTCGGTTCATAACATCTTCCCTGTCACAAGCTTGTTAAACGATGCATATGGATATTTTTATTTAAATGTCAGGATTTTACATTTTAAGATTTTCGGAAGTATTTAAATGGATTTCTAAGGTGATTCCTTTTTTTTTGACGGAAGGAAGTTAATATGTCAACGAAAAAATGATACGTTTATCAATAAAATGTCCACAATATAAAAGTTATGACGATCGTCATCCTTACTTTACGAAATTGGAAGTTTTGAGTACAAAAATTTGTGAACGAGTTAATATTTCAGAAGCTAAAAGCCAAATAGTCCTAAGTCTATGAATTGAAAAACAAAACGGAGCTTGCTTACATGTTTGATGTATTCTCTTCTACTTTTATTGAAAATTCCAACTTGGTTGCAGAGATAGAAGCAAATCGTGAGAGTCAATATGAATTTTATAGAATAATATTTCTAGTACTGCCAAAAATTGTCTAATCCTTGAAAGAAGCGTGGAATTTTGTTTTAATAGAAGAACATAACATAAGAATGGACTTAACGAGTAAAATACAAAAGGTTCCTCGACATTTCTGGGTGCAGTGTTAGGACGATTAATTTTTTTCTTTTTAGAAATCGGAAAATTATAGTATCCCCGATTACTTTTAAGCTATATGCAATATATGGAACAGCCCCTTTCCTTCTCCTCCTTGTGGGATGATTGTAGTTGATCAAGTAAATGAAATAATCTTTTCTAATGCGTCTGTGACATGAGCAAACAAGATTCCGAGGATTCTTGGCACCATTCGTGGCCAAGTGACCAGCAACTTTAAGTCCAGAGATAGAAGACGCTTAACACATTGAAGACAGCAACGGTTCGTGTAATGCCTGATGGTTCTCGTAAGGGGACTCGTAGTTGTCTTGGAAGTTGGTTGGAAGCCGTCAGTTCTCGCAGAAGATAATACACAATCGGGCGCATGGAGGAAGTAACAACTATACTTATTTCCGAGGAACGTTTCATTAAAGAGAGGGAAAATTACGAAATATATTTGAAACACACTAATTTTCACGTCAGGCCACAGGTTATTGAATTATTTTTAGATAATACTTGTTATGAGAGTTCGATGAGTGATGTAGTGAGTGAGTCAATCATCAGAGACTTTTTTTCATGAAATATAACATGAAATGGTAAAAAAATATCATTCGCCTTCAATGAATTTTAGCGACCCTTGCTCATTATTCACAAAGCGCTTTTTTTATAGACATCATACATACGCTACCGTTTTGGTCTTTTAATACAAAACATTGCTTTCACGGAGAAAGATTGTTTTATTTACAGATTCCGCAAAATTCACGTGCATTAGTTCGTATTTTGAAAAGCGCTTTATTAGCAATCACTTATAATTACAGGAGATATAGCATGACTACTTTTATTTATGAGGGTAGCGGGTAAAGGATAACAGGCCATTCATTTTAAAATATTCATCATTCATTTAAATTTATATTTCTACAAATGAGTCACAGAAAATCTCTTTGGTACCATTTGATCATTAATTACTATTTACATGATATATTTCTGCATATGCGACTATTAATTTTATTACTTCTATAAATAACAAATAAAAAGAAATTCGACATCCACGATTTTTATGAGTTTCTCTATAGATACCCACATCTTGTAGTCCATTTTGATTTTGAATGTTTGGTTAATTCCGAAAAGTCACTTATCTTCGAAAATAAAATTACACACCTCATTTACCCCAACTTCCGAGTTGGTTCAACCAACTTCCGAGTCAGAAAGTTCAGCTCCTTAGTCGTTGATCAACAATAGCGGTCCAAAACACCAGAAGACTAGGCACTAACCTGTTCAGAACTTCCCAGATGTAATTAACAAAGATGTATTCGATTGTCCAGCAAGCCAAGTTTCTAGGATGGAAGAGAGGGTGAAAGGACAGGAGTTTCTACTCTTGAGAAAGCTTCCGCTACGGAGTAAAGGGAATGCAAGCCACAGCTCTTCGCTGGCGCCAACTTTTCGGCACAGTTGACAGCAAATGCTGGGGTGAAAATGGCGTGCCACGTAATGCAAATTGTGATGAAGAAAAGAAGACGAATAAATAAATTATGAGTAACGACCTTTCTTGGACGATCGCAATTTTTTGTTCATTACAAGGTCGCAAGTAATAATCTATTTATCTATATTATATAACGGTAGTAAATAGTAGCAAAAGATTAAATTTTCACTAAGTCAAATAAGAATTCAATGTAAGAATCTTCGCAAATTTCATTACTTCAAAGAAAATGAAGGGTCCTTAAGAAAATAAGGACAACGAATAAAATATTTGAAGCATTTGTGTGCACATATATTTAGCAACACGAAAATGTCTGAGTGATTTTCAAGGATATCTCTCGTGAGATGCTACAACCTACATTCAAAGAGTTCTAAATTTTGCAAGAATACACAACTACAATCCATGAAAGACGTGTTGTTTTGCAATCAATGTTCTATTTTAATTCTCAATCTAATTAAATAGTGCGTTGTCTGAGAAAATGAATTAATATCAATATAAATTATTGGATATGAATGAAGTCATTATATCACCTCCACACACAGTCATACAGAAATTAAAATAAAATACAATTACCTTTCACCACATTCTGTAAATATGTCTTATTTTTTCCCTTGGCTCAAAGTAAATATTTTAATCCGTTCATCTTAGCTTCGAGTTTCATTGCAAATGGGGATAATCTTGGAGGGCAACAAAAGTTGTAAATTCACTTTCGAAAAAATATCCATAACGTTTTGTTAAATTTTGAATAATTTTACCTCATCTATTTTTCAGACAGTTTGTTGTATAAGAATGTTTGTCTTTACATACCTCCTTACGTATAAGAAGCGATCACTGCGGTGTGATATTGCATCCAAAGCTGCTAGTATTCAATCTTTTTAGTAAACTGATCTTGAATAAATATTTCATTCAGAAGCAATCCATGAATTCATTTCTAGACCAGATTGTTAAATTGATAGACAAAGAAAAGATTTTTATGTAAGTTATGAAATACTTCTGCTAACAAAACTAAAAATGAGAAACTACCCAGTCCATGAAAAACCCTGATATGGTTGGGAGATTGGGCATAGGCATGCCTTAAAAAAACCTTTATTCATGTCTAAATCAACCATTTTGCATTAAAACTGAAAACCTTTAAGTAATTAAAGTTCAAATACTAACCGGGAGTAGGACATGTAAAAACCCTTACCCCTTGCTTGATCGCATGCATTTCCAAAGAGGACAAATGACAATTCGAACCCTCTATATCTCCCCGTCACTTCGATTCATCCCGTACGTTCAGTCCGCACACGTGGAGGAATGACGCAACAGTTCAGTAACCGCAGCCGTTCCTAAGTGATGACGTCCGCGTGAGTGAGCGCGCTCAATTTCTTACCGTATCTCAAACTCACTACCAAAACAAGGCGTATACAATGGTCCGTTGATCTAAAACAGTTTCAGATTATATTATTTACGAGAACGTAATAGTGTTAGTTAACTCTTCTCCGTACCTCAAAAAATATCTTATTTGTATTTTTAATTTATTATCCACGCACGACGTATTTACTTTTCTAGTGTCACTTGTTTGAAATATTTAAACCAAGCTTGGTCGCAAAATCAACAAGTTTCCTCGTTTTTCTCAAAGAGAAGGAATGCTTTACAATACTTTTTTGATTGTCTTTAAAATATTTCTTTAATAAACATAATTTCTCTTCAAATATATAAAATTGAATCTCTTTTAAAATCAGAATACAATATGAACTGTGGCAGAGATAATGGAGAATACAAATGCAAAGCACTTATCCAGGGTCGAGAATACGCAAAATCTGTCGTATTCTATTACATATTACGATACACAAAACGTCTTCTTGAAACATTTTACTTAAATAAACTGTAATAGTTATAATTATTTTTTCTACCATTCTTAATACTTAAATAACACGATCCAATGGACAAGTTATACAAAAGCGCAGGGGGAAGAACATATTCGATATCAATTGTGAATTTTTAAACAATATTCACCACATGAGAACTTATTTCATTAATTTCTTCAAAACTTCTAAATAATTTATCTACGAGAAGGAAAATTCTATAATAGTCTTTAAAATAACATCTTAGAATGACACGAAATGTAGAGAATTGGGCTTCATAGGTTAAGAACGTTGACCCGAAAACGCAGGCACTTGACATTCACCAATTTTCCCTTGGCTAGCGTCAATATCATTTCACTGTCCCAGTGTGCCACTGCCACTCAAGCATTCAAGATTCTCCAGGGTCATGGATGAATATGATTTCCTATCCTAGAAAAACTGAAGAACTTTTCCCTTTTGAAATTCATGTTTCCTATTGCGTCAATATTTTCGGAAAATAATAATACTGTACCAAAACACAAAAGCCATTGAATAGTTATACCAATAAATGGGGGAGAAGTAACACGCTACTCTAGAGTGATCGCGGTATTGCTTGCGCATTTCAACGGGGGGACTCATTCTGCAATATTCTAGCGCTACCGTTTCCGCACTTCCTCAATTCTCAAAACTCACAAGGGAGACCAGGAACAGTACATCATCTCAATAGTATCAATCCTCCATTTTAGCTTAACTCATATTGTTTCATGATCTGCCAGCTATAAAATGAGTACCGGGTATACGTGGAAAGTATAAGACAGAGCGTGATTAAGATCTTACCTCATCCTTGTACCGGTGTCTGGAAATTGCGGAGTGAAGGTTAGGACCTTTTGTGGGAGAGTTTGATCGTTGATCACAATCATATTAACGGTTTTTTTTCACTTATTTCAAGAAATAATAAATAGTGTAATTTTCTCACATTTATGAATCACTTTATATAAATGTCATGAATTTTATAGTGAACAGGTTAGTGATAGTGATTTATAAGACTTTCTCGTAACTGTATTTTTGCATAGACCATTCATAAGTCAAACTCTTACGAGATAAAATACACATATAACATTATACTAACAATTCCGTAACAATTTCTAAACGATAGGAACTTTTTCACAACCGCGTAGCATTTCATCATCAATTCACTACATGAAGTCCTACGTGCATCAAGTTCACATTCCACGCGAGTGAACGTGATCGTATCCTGTTTGCTCGGCTGCATGTGGCTTCAAATGGGTGCGACTTGAACTTGTTCGTGACGCTATGTGACATGTCATACCCCTGAACACGATAACCATCACATCAATACGCTCGTCACAACAGCCATTGCGGAAAAAAACCCTGACAACATGAGGTAGTCTTCACATAATCGAATGTGAAATGAATCACTATTGTCCTCCCTCCAAAATTTTCCAAGAATATGAGAGGTCGCATGTTATTGGAGACACAAAAATACTCGTAAAAGTACTGTTTTTTAACTTCACAAGGTCAGGAAAAATTCGAATCAGAAATATATACAGTCAATTATTCTAAAGTGTTGTCATGATAGGCGAAATATTCGATTTTTCGACACAAATTTTAATAAATGGAGAAAAATATTTACAAATTCAAAAATCGAGCATAAATTTTGGTATGGAGTAACTGATAGGTTACAATACCATGAGAGACCAATAGACGCTTTAAGGACGTGGATGAATTCTTATAAAAAACATTGATCTAAACATTTAAACTTTTTTCGCACATTAGTCGTGCATTCCGCGCCCACCACAGGAAGTCGATGAAATTTTTCAACATTGAGTAGACTGAAAAATTATACGACAAATTTAAAACCTGAGACCAGATTGATATTGATTGACAGATTACTCCGTTTCTTTATTTTTGGACAAAATGTCAGAAAAGTCACGATAATTTGAAATTAATTTCCAGTAAAAACTTGTCCATAAATTGTAATCATAATAACACTTATAAATTCAATATAAATTCTTAATAATGAATAGTATAACGAAATATATTGTTTAGTATTATCATTTATGTATATGAAAATACTACGGCTTTATCATAAAAATATATTATTATTTTCAACTTCATCAATAAGCTGATGTATTTTTTATTACTAGCGTATATCCTTCTGTGACATATCTTTATTTTAAAATATGAAATATGGACACAAAATTAATTAAAACCAATGTTGTAGAATCTTGAATCTACTGCATGAACCCTTCCTTTAATATGCTTCTTTACAATAGTCGGTTTCGACCCGTCCTTCCAACAATTGTATCACTACCACACTTCTACCATCTGCGCACCTACGGTGCACTTTATGATTTGTTCTTTTATGAATAATAAACTTTATTTTAAAAAATCTGTTGCAAATAGCATATGACAACGTGGGGGATAATAAACTAATTTACTCTTCGGAAACAAAAAAGAGACCATCCCTTCAATTCCAATCAAGGGTCCAAGGGCAGAGGCGAACTTAATATTTATAAAAGGAATTGTTTAATAAATACGTACTGTTATCCATATCAGTTTGGAATAATAAATTGCAGATATTATGTGCAAAAGAATTCGAGGTTAATAAAAAAATGTATTAAAGACATTCCCGCCCTTGGAAAATACGCCACTACTTGAAGGAAAACCGGAGAAAAAACCTGGATCAGGAAGAACCTACAGAGATAATGTACACAATGTGCCAAGGTAGCAAACAGTTAGAAATAAACTATCACAAATAACATGCATGAAAAAAAGAAGGAATTTAAACAGTATGTAGAGTACTATGACAATGGCGTGATAAAGTATAAGAGGAATTCTCATCATTTACATCGTGTAAAGTCATAAATACAATATTTATTGGAAAATTGAAACTCTCATTAATAAAAGAAATTACCGAATATCGCATAGCGTCACGAACATAATTTCGACCATATTCCACTCAGTCTTGACCACTGTCGTCAGTGAACGTCGCTTGTAGCGGCTGGCAGCTATACATCAAAGCAGACCATAGCGCGGCGCCAGATCTCCCCACCCCTTTGCGTGTGCGGGTGCCACTCCTTCCTGAGGGCGAAGCGATGCGACCGTCGTGCGCCTTGCGATGGGAAGCAGAATTAATGTCTCCCGAGAGAGTAGCAGCCGTCGCTACTATGTTTACGTACAAATAACTATGTTCTCTGCAGAAAGAGCCGAACCGACCATTTGGCTAACACACTAGGCTTTTACGATCCTAGGGCTTTATCATTTAATTTATTACGTAATACTTTTTGCTTCTGACGTTTCTCATCTATGGTGACACTCCAAGTCTTTTATTACATTTTTTAAAGCGAACACACATCATTTCTAAAGAACCAAATTATTAGTGGATTATGAGGTTGATCCTTTTTTACTAATTAATTTTAAGAAGAACAACATTATTATTTAATAAAGTCCTTGCGTTATTTAGAATAGTAGTAATTAAGGCAACACCAGAGAGATAAAGTTTTCCATGAGTTCACTAATTACTTACATCACAATGTCATGAGCGTTTCGTCTCACAAAATCTTCGTGAAACATATGAATAAAAATAAGAAAGAAGAAACTAGCGGAATTCCATATAAGTTGAACAACAGTTCGAGAAATATGTTCACTTAAGAAAAATGTACGGAGACGGAATGATCTAATGCAGCTCACGATGCTCCGAGAGAAAATAAAATGGTTGACGACTGCCATTTCATTCAACGGCGCTCTGGAGTTTTGACACCTTGGAACACTTCGTTGCAATTCCCCACCACACGTTGAGGACGCTACCCTGTCTCCAACGTCTCCTGAATTCTCCTAGCGCCTTATCACGTCCCTAGCTCCGTTCTTCCCAACACAAGCATCATCGCTCTTTGACGCGAATACTTGTGACAACTGGGGGTGCGATGCATTTTGCGATAACCACTGGAGGTCACCTTCTCTGAAATAACAGTTATGTTTGCTATGCGACAACTCCGACGATGGCTATTGAGGTAATATTAGGAATACCACCCACTCATATTAATTTAAAGAAACTTTGGCTGCGATATTGCTAGCGAAAAAATGTAAAGAAACGACTAGACTTTGACGAATATGATGCAAAATATAAGGAGTTGAATCGACAATGACACGGAAATTAATGACTGCATGCCAAATAAGGTGGGATAAATCAATAAAAGGGCGGTCAGAATACAAGTACAATAAAAGAATGGAATCAAAAAAAATTAATAGCAAATGGTTTGAATCTTCAAAAAAAAATTAAAGAAATACTGTCGGGACATGGAAATTTCGAAACATATAAAGAAAGAATCTGAAAGAGATCGGATGGGAAACGTGTTTGCGGAAAAGGAGACGAGATGCCAGACCACGTGCTCTGGGAATGTGATATATGCGACATGGAAAGAAGAGGCTACATACCATACCTTTTCACATTAATCTTTGTGTCAATAAAATCTGTGAAATTGAAGGCATTGCGAAAGCGATATTTGGAATATCACGATGAAAGAAAAATCGAAAATAAAGTGTTAAAACAAAGCCACATATTGTCTACGTTAGAAATATGGAAAAATGACATAGTTGTATATAAAATTGTATTTAATTTGTATATAATTGAGTTTAAAAAAATTAGAATAAAAATACAATAAAAAATATTTTATGGTAAAAAATTACAACACTTGAGAAAAATATGACGCATTGAACATGATTTTAGGACTGCTATCAATTGATCTAGAGCTGCAAAAGTGGTTCTGGCGAACAAGGATGAGGAGAACATAGAAGATAGTGTTGAACGAAGAAGAGGTGACTTATCAAATAAAGAGATCACTTTCGGTCAGGTGAAAATGTTGACGAACCGGGAATCGAACCCGGGACTCCTGCTTTGATCGCTTGGGTGTTAACCATTACACCACCCGTTCGCCTTCCACAACCGTTTACCATTTTCACCCAGACCTAAGCCCCGGAAGATCTGAAACACATCCCCTTTACAGGAGATACATGAACCTGGTACACCGGTTTCACACGTACCTACGTGTTACGATCCTGGGTTCGATTCCCGGCTCGTCACCATTTTCACCTGACCAAAAGTTATCTCATACCTTCTCTACGTGTAGGGTACACGGAATAAATATATACATAACCCATAAAGGTTGACGGAGAAGGATTACGAAACAGCTGTACGAAGCCTGGCAGATACGATTGAACAGTTCGCCCAAAGGCATAGGTTTAAATAATAATAAATTTATTGTCAAAAAACAGTACAGACTGCGTATGGCCACGTGGAGGACAATAATCTAATTTACTCTCCGGAAGCAAGCAAGGGACCATCCCATCAATTCCGATAAAGAGCCCTAAGGCAGAGGCGAATTCAAAAATTTCAGCAAAAGTTCCTAGATAAGATAAAAAGTTAGCTGCGAGTTATAATACATATATAATGTCAATATGTTTGTAATTTAACGCAAATATGTTTGTAAATTTACATGTACAAGTTATTATCGAACTATAGATTATTCTGAGTATAGTGTTTAAAAATCATAAGAGTTGAAAAAACACTAAAGTCACGATTAATTGTTACAATAAACACGCCCCTAGACAAAGCCTAGAGAACCTGTATAAGAAATCCGCCTCTACCCGAAGGAAAAACGGAGAAAAACCCGGGCCAGGATGGGGCTACAGAATTAATGTACACAACCGTGCCAAAGTTGAGTACACATAAAACTAAATTAATATGAGCCATACGGCAACACAATCATGCAAGAAAATAGTTTTTGAAATTGTTATAAGTTATTTAAAAAGTGCTACAGCAATGGCGTGATAAAGTACAAGACAGATTTAACTTTTATTAAAATCAATAAATTCTTTTACATTGTAGAAGCACTGGTGCAGGAGGTAGTTTTTAACCGTGGATTTGAAGATATTCAATTTTATAATGTCTTTTGTATTCTTGGGCAGGGAATTATATAGAACGATTCCCGAATGATGTGGTCCTAGGAAGTAGTTTCCACCGGGCCATAAAATGATCCCACGTACTGGCAGGACATGGAGACTTGAACACATCTCTTCAAAGATTTAAGATTATAAATGGTTGTGGGTGTGTCTGTGGAGATAGACATGAAACTATTGATTATCTAATATGGGATTATGTCCTCTATGATGTAGAGAGGGCATATCACATGAAACAGATAAATGACAAGGAAGTACACCTACCGAACATAAGGATGTTTAATAGATTAATACATAGTGAAGCGAAATTTAAACATTTCCTAGAATATTTGGAAAATTAAAAATGGTTAAAACATGACATAGCATATAGATAGAAAAAAGTTTGTTGTCAAAAAGGACGTGTACAAACAAAAAATAAAACGTTATGTAAAGATTCATGTATGTGTACAAGAATAATGTCACGTAATGTCGTTTGATGAAGATATGACGTAAATCAATGAATTGATAGTATAGTTATTTTTAAGATTTCAATTTCCTCGGCTTTTTGGATGAAAGATAAAAAAATGTTATAATGACACATATTTACGAATGGAATCCCAAAGACTCTTCAGAATGTTCCGCGAAGTTTTTCTGAAGTGTCGTCAAGGAGAGGCTCAGTGAGAAGATTTATTGGACACCATTCAAGTACAGAAGAAATCACGGATGATTTCTATTTATGTCTAACGTTTAGACTGATTTGACGGCTTACACTGTTTTTTGTAAAATTATTACAGAAAAGGTCTATCAGAGAGATCAAAGTGACTGCAACACGACGCTGGTTATCTTCATTTCCTTGCACCAATAACCCCAAGAACACTAGAAGGACAAAGGGTATTCATATATTTGATGGAATCCCGCTATCATTCTTTAAGCTTTCCAAAATTCCTCTTTGGTCTCTAAGCTTTCCAAAGTTCAATTTTTATTAAATTCACAGATTTGAGAACTAATAGAGAATACAATCTCCAGCGTACGGTGCATACGATATTCTCGAATTTATTAATTTCGGATGAATAAACGTAGCTTTATATATTGGCTCCATAATTACACAAAAGCAGAACTCTTCCTTCTTATCAAATCAGTCACGAAAGAAATTTTATAAGACATTGGATGTTTCAAATGTTCTTGAGCAATCTTCCTGGTTATAATTTGTTTTATCTGTGTTGAACTCGACTAAAGAAACAAATACCTTGATTTTACTGATGCGTTTTCTTAGTATTTCAACAATATTCTTACCTCTTTTTCTTCTGTATAATTTTTTTAAAGTCTCGTTTCTGAAGAAGAATAAGACATAACTGTTTTAGTTTTATTGTGCGTCAAGATTTTATTATATTGATGTCCTGGCGAACAATATTATGAAGCAAATAAATCGATTATGTGAATATAGTCATATGTATAAGTATACATTCGTAAACGATATATATGATAAGAATATCTGGAAATAAAATAGCTCTTTGACATGTTGGTATCTTAAGAAAATGTTTATTATTATTTATTAGTAGAAAACGGAATACATAAAAAGTCGATATTTTTATTACCTGTGCTTATTAAAAGCGAGGAATTTCCGATGCTATAGAAGAAATGAAGGTCATCACATGAATCAAAGACATTGGTGGATTGTTAGTTGGCTTCCGTACTCTCTTCTTTGGCAACAGTCTGAGGTATGACTAACTCGCTAGTCAGCTGATCAACTCAATGTGCCAATCCATGAGGTAGGTCATAACAAACTCGATGTGGGGCATGATAACCACTAGGATATGTGAAAGACGTCTACTCGTACATATTGAGGAAATTATTCGTAATACTGATAATTACTGATAAATGAGAGGTAAAATTAGCAAGCGCTTGCTTCTTCACCCCATAACTTCTATATTTTGTAACGTATCATGGGGAAATTTGAGGTGATGTTCCAATGTGTATTTTAAACGTCTCATTATCAGGAAATGTCAATGACTTTCCCTTCATCCTGGAAAATCCCTTTAAATATTTCACCCTTTTGTTAAAATTTGTAGGTTTTTTGTGCGTTTATATTGATTAGGTTGTGAGAAAAGGATTTCATTTGGTGTCATTACTCTTGTATGCAAAATTTAAATTCTATCATTGAACCACCCATATGGAACGGGTATCATCCTCTATCAACCCTATCAGATCTTGAGACTGCCTTATACCGAGTAATTGTTTTACATGAAGAAGATGAGTATTTTCTTTGTGTATTTACACACCATTATTGAAATTCATCACTCAAAAATAACTATCCTTTTTCTATTAAAAGCGAGAAAATTACCATAACTCATCCCTAAGTTCAACCCTTTGCAGCAACACTGGGGTTCTCTGTCGTCATGTGCAGATCTGTTCTGCCGACGGGATTGTATCAACACAATTAAAATAAAAGTGTTAACACCTATTTTTTTATGACGAAGATTTTTTTATGATGAAGTCGCAGCGTTCCTCTGTGAGACGCAACCCCCAAAAATTCGATTTGCAAAATTCGTACCCGGATTTGAAGGGCAAAGAAAATTATCGTACTGAGGACTGTGTTGGGTAATAAATTATACCACTGATGTGAGAAAAGAATATGTGGACATTGGTATTCATCCTGCTGTCCAAATATATGCGGCTGCAGAGCATAAAAATAAGATTAATTGTGGATGCATGGAGACTGGCAGGAATATAATTCGCCTTTTCTTCGAGGGAGTACCAAAATATGAAGGGTCAATAATATATTCACAATTGGCGTATAATTAAAGCACTATAGGTAGGAAAATTCTAGCGAATTTTCAGCTTTGTTTTAGCTTATTCCTGTTTATTAACACAATTTCAGTTTACTCGTACATAACAGTGACATTTCTTATTTTCTAATCACCATTTGATTTTGCATTGGTAGGTTACGAGAGAAAATTGTTTCGCTTATGTAAAATGTGGTACAAATGTGGTAAATCATATGATTGTTTACATGTAGATTGAATATAATAATATAAATAATTGTCGAAGTATACGGAATTACGCTATTGTCTGTTTTTTAACTAAAATTGCAAACATGCTTTACAAAGTCGCGCGCACCCTACGATATGTTGTTCTGTCGACAACTGCATCTCATAGAATTTGCTTTTGTATGAGTTACATTGTAATCTGCTTCACAGAGAATGCACTTAAGCATTTTTTTTTGTTTTACTTCCTGCTTTGTTGGTTTATGCTCCGTGTTTACTGCTAATATATACGAAGTTGCGCAAGGGTTGTTATCTGTTTTACTGCGGGTTTAAACAGTTTGAAATCAAATGGATTCCTCTTTTTCAAAGTGTGGACGTTTTAATGGAAATGTAGCGTGGAGTATGTTTGTTCGAGAGATATTCACGACCGTTTCAAAAACATATCTTCGTGTTGGAAAGAGATTAATTTAACAACCTTCAAGGAAAACAACTGCGAATTGTTTATCATCATCTCGCTCCATAGAACAGTAATTTAAACAAGAATACTCATGAATCAAAAACCAAAGGAGAAGGCCACAAGAAAATCGAAAAGAATATCAACAACCGAGGCTATGTCTAACTTTGGGAAATTTATAAAGTAGTATTTACTAATGAAATTATTATCTTCATTTTTCCATGCATTTTAGATATTTTCATTATGCAAAAAGGAACTATTTTTGTAATATGATAAAGCAAAATTTACAATAAACTCTTATGACTGATCATGAAAATCAGTTGATTCCATTTTTTAGTTTACTTGTATAAGAGGTAACCCGTGGTCCGGACTCGATTGGTTGTAAAGGGCATGAGTCACTCCGGTGGCAGAACGTCAATCATTTTTCTAGCTTGCGAAAATGACTGAATGCGAAAAACGAGCGCCATTCCATAATAATATAGCTTAAACACTCTCATTATTGGTTTTGTGTGTTGGGAATTCATTTATATTTATAACCTCTATATTGTTGGTCCGAACATTTTCTTATTTTGTTGGTTGTCTGACCCCGAGATATTCGAATAAGAGAGAGAGCTTCTTAAGTTTTGTGCTTCTAAGTTTCCCCATTAAAAAAGTGCAAACTTAACGATTCTCTTGTACGACTTTGAATCAATCAATTAACCACTAATAAAACTATAACAATTCAGAATGTATATAATATATCTTAAATACATTTTGTTTCTGGCGTTGTTCTTATCAAAACATTCCACATAATTATCTAAAAAAACTGAATCAAATTTCCGTATAAAGTGAAAAAAATTATCTATTCCACCGTATAGATGTAATAATGTGTATTAAATCTAGCAAAAATGTAAGGAGAATAGAAACGTATAACATTTGAAAAATGATTGTATGAGTTAATGTACAACCAAAAAAAAGGTAAACGTAGAGGAATTTGATCTCTATTAGAAAAGGTAAAATATTAGATATATATCAAAACACTTTTACTTACTTGCTTTTAAAAATATTTACAGCATAATAATTTTTCAAATTCATAATAACACACATTTAATACAAAACTTGACAGTATACACTACACCATCTCGCGGGAGACGCGCCGGTCGCATTTTCGCCGAGGAATGACACGGCTCACAATTTCATTAAAATTCTTGTAAAATCTAAACTTTTCTATTTAAACTAAAAAAATTTAAATTTAAATTTTTTTAATTTTAATTAAATGCACGAAACAATTTATCCATTAAATTTGGTGATGATTGATTTTTCCTTCTTAAATTATTCTCTTAAATTGAAGTATTTTGACACTTGCATTTTTAATAACGCTTTATCGATAATTCAGGCTAACTTTTGTAGAGAGACATATGGTGTCGAGGTGTAGGTGGCAACTATCTCTAACCGTTCAGGCAATGAAAGCAAATGTAGTTCTCCTTTTACCCGACTTTACCGACATTTATAGTAACATTTCTATAGTTCCTATCACATATTTTAAAAATAGAAGATAACCTATGTTCATCCTGGACATCTAAACTATTTCCTTGTCAAATTTCATCACGATCGGTTCCGTGGTTTAGTATTGATCAAGTAGCAAACAGACAGACACACATTTGCGTTACTCATTTATATAATAGTATGGATAGTATTAGAAGAAAAATGTTCGGTGGAAGAGCGCGAACCACTTCACAAACATTTACGATTTCGACTTTGAGTTCTCAATGGAACATTTCATCAGTGAGCTTCGTCCCTTGCACAATTCTATTGATCAAACATTCCTTTCTTTATGGGGAAGAAGCCTCACGGGTCACTGGGCGGCGCCGTCGCCCACGCGTAAACGCAGCCGCCGCCGTCGCGGCGCCTGACGTCAGAGACCGACGCGACGTCGTACTGCTGCACCGCGCAGAAATAGACTAGGCGCACGAGTGTCAACTAACAGCCGACGATTACATGACATAACGGAGGAGTTTTGAAATAGAACGACGAGATAAGTGACTTACCACTAGCGTCTGGAATATATTCTGAAACAAAGAAAGAAGTGCGAGTGTTACAGATTAATAAAATAATACAAAACGAACATGACAGCCCCACAGTATTTTTTGAAAATAAAAATAATTTAGATCTTATATTCAGATAAGAAGATTCACACCAAGCAATTTTTTACCCAAGGCAATATAATCATGCTCACAGTTTGGACATTTTTGTGAGTTTATTACAAACTGAGTATTGTATGATGTATATTTATTATGGAACCCAATGCATCATACGTGGTGAACATTTATCTCAAATTATACACATTCGCCAATTCTGCGGTGCAACATGAAGGGAAAAAATGTAAATAGCACAATTACATTATTTATTACAATTTATATGATGTACTTTATAACATCAAAAATTTCAGGGCGGGACAGAAGAAATGCATCGAATGCGGAAGAGCACTTTTGTGAAATAGTTGGATCATGAAAATTATCTGTAAGCATAATGTACAACGTATTTCGTATAATAAGTTTGCTATTAACGCAGGTACAAAAACATCATACATATTTGTACCTTATAAAGGGAATAAATAAAAAACATGGTGATAATTCAGTAAGGACACTTTCTGCAATAAGAATGCAAAGAGACGAGAACCTATACTATGATGGTTTAAGAAACAAAAGAGATGTCATCAGCCGCCACGGAAATTAAGTTTTACATAACTTAGACCATACACAAAAAGGATGCACACACAGATAAGTAACTGGGTCGCTCTGCAAATATGCTTTACAATCTAATTATCCCGACCGGCTCATATAAATACATTATCAGTTTTTCCCTCGTCTAGAGAGGACAAATACTTCGAAAATAACAACTAAATAATGTTATACAAGTAAAAAATGTATTTCCAATTACATAAGTAATAAAGAAATTCATAAATAATGAATCACATAATTGTTCAGATATTATTGCTTTTATTCACACTTACAAATCATTGTCTTTTCACTTAGTGATTTTTTATAATATTGTTCTCATGAAATCCATAAAAATCACACATATTATAAGAGATTACTAAAGAAATCGCACATAAATGTTTTGTGAGACATCAAAATTGGACAAGTATGTAAAAATGAATGAACTAAGGAAATGTTATTAAACACGATTAAGGCAATTCGTTCTACACAAATTTCTAAGGACAATTAGAAAGTTTCTTTGATTTAATAGGTACAAAACTATCACATCAAAATTAGTGTTAGTGATTAAATTAAATTTGTGAAGTTAAGTCATTCTCAATAACATTAATAGAAAAATTCAACTTTATTGCAACGTGTTATTCTTATTTAATCACAACGTAAAAGCAAATTATTATTTAAATTGATTGAGCGATTAATTACCACCCAGCACCGCAAAGTGTCGGTGCGTCAGCAAATCCTTCATTTAAGTGCTTCTCAATTCTCTTCGCTGGGAAACGGAATGGCTGTGTCATTTGTGAGGTGGGGGCGGGGGAAGCAGGGAAGTGCGAAACAGCACGTGCGCTCTGCGCTCTCCGTCTTCTCGTTGTCCGTTCCTCGTCATCCGGCTAAGCTACCCCTCACGGCGGCGTGACTGACTCCAGCCGCCTTCAAAGCCACCGCAGCCTACAAACCCCCGTTGTCGTTTTCGTCTCACGTTCACCGACGACCTCTCTATAATACAAGATCCCGAATAAGCTCGAACTTCACACATCTGTTCTCCTAACGAAAGGTATTTTTATTAAACATGGTATGTCAATAAACGCATCGTGGTTGACCTACCAAATTATATCAGGTCACGGTAACACTTAATTAAAATAATAAGATTTTTTAAATTTCCACACTCATCTATTAAACATGCATTAAAACATAGTTCGTTCTTTAGCTAAAATATTCGACGTTTAAAGCGACAACAGTGCGTCTTGGCTAATTTTGGGCAACGTAATGTCACAGTGTCGCAACAAAATTATCTTTGGTTTAATATACATCTCAACAAAACAAATGACTATAAAAATTTAAAAAAACTTTTTTTATTGTTTTAATTAAGGATAGCCTTAAGGTTGTTTTAATCATAGATAACCTTGTATAATTAGACATCCATCCGCGATTAGCTTGTTTTCATATTTTGTTTAATATAAAAATACCTAGCGTTAGGAAAATATTTGGGTGATTGATAACCTTATTCAGGATTTTAGACTTTTTGAAATGTAATGTAGTTTTATTATTCGATTCGTGTCAAGTTGTGTGAAAAAGTACTTTGTAGGATACAAAAGTAGTGATATATTTTTCTCAAATAATTATTCCATTCATTTTCAATGAAATTTTCCCTTATTTTGTACTGCTCCAGTACTGAATTTGATCCAGTAAAGAATTAATACATGACATAAAATCAACAAAAAATTAAAATGAAAGAGAGAGAGAGAGTTGTAAATACTCTTTAAATATTTAATTATATAATTTATTCGGTTAATTCACAAAACTTGAGAAAGATTTTCATAATACTATCTTTGTCGTTTCCTTCGAATCACAACTTTTTGATACAATAGATGTTTTTTACGTAACGAAATTGTAAGTCTTCTAATGATACAAGTTCTGGGTTCTTGTTTATATCCTCTTTGACTGATGTATTTAATTTACAAAAGTACAGTGACCTATGGAATATGATCTATTTTTTACGGTTTCCACCAATGACATTTTAATCCGCTAAGAATATAATCTACAAAACATTTCCACAGAACTACCGAAACATATATTTCCACGTTATTCGAAGTGACACTTTTATACGATTTATATTATACAACACAGAAATGTTTTTGGAAATCTAATGAACAAAATCAGCAAACAAAATCATTTTCATGGGAGAGACTTAGAGTTGGCTACATCATGTCCTAATATCTACTTTTTGTTTTCTGGTACAGTGTGACCACTCGATATGCGCGGGCAAGCTACCACTTGCCTAACCATAAACATTTCCTTGTCTCTTTTTTGTCGGACAACGCAGATTAAATAAGCACAATTCTGAACATCTTTCATACGGATAACTTTCAGTATATATAAACTAGGATATCTATTATTTTCATTCCGGTAGTAAATTAATGTGTTTAGAAAAGTATCCCAATATCTCAAAGTCATGTATTGAAGGCCGTGCTCGCAGATCGAGCGGTAGCATTGTACTGAAATTTCAAGTAGGTATTAGGACATGCTAAAGTATATTCTATGCGTATAGAAGGGAGACGGAAGAGTATACTTTTTTTGTGGGGTTTTAAGGGCTCGTCAACAGCAAGGTCATTAGAGCCCATGCACGTGGGGAAAAATGCAGTTTCGCGCCATGGCGAAGAGCTGTAGTGACTCTTCCCCGTCTGTGGGACTCGCCGAATATATCGACCATACTTACTAAAAACCCCTCATGAATTTAACAAATATCTAAATACAAAGATGAAAGAAAACAAAAGAAAACATTTGCCCAATACATTATATCATAAAAAAGAAAAAAAATTCTAAAAATTATATTTTCTAATTACAGAAACGAAGGAAGAAGAAAAAGAAGACAGGAAAGAGGTAAAAAGAATGGAAATTTTTAACCCTTCCGAGAACTTGTAGGAGGAGCTCCGATTTACTTATAAAATTCAATAGTTTATTAACATTAACTGTTTCATTTCCTAGAATTGTTGGTAAATCTGCAGACAGACCAATTTGTCTCCGTATACTCGAGTATCTTCTGCAATCAGTTAGTAGGTGACGCACTGTCAGAGAACAGTAACACTCCTCACAAACGGGTTCATCATCAAGTAGTAAAAGATACCGATGAGTGAGAGGACAATGTCCTATGCGCAGGCGGGTCAGCAGGACCTCGTCGCGCCGGGCTGGCCTACAGGAACTGCTCCGTGACTTAACAGAGGATTTGATAAATCGGAGCTTAAACCCTTCAACAGCTAACCACTCATTGTTCCATTCACTCAGAATCTTTATCTTGATGGAATTTAGGAGATCTCGTTTTGGAATCGTGAAGATTCCACGCGATTCCACGCGATTCATGAGGTATGCCGTCTTTCTGGAAACGTGCGCTTCCTCATTTCTTCTGATTCCCACGTGTCCGGGAATTCAGCAAAACATTATGTTCTTTCCATCACTTTGGAGCGAAAAAAGCACATCCTGGATGTTCTGGATCACCTTATCAGCTGGAAACATATTCTGGATTGCTTGAAGGGCACTTAGCGAATCAGACCAAATCAGAAAATGTGATCCGCGGCAGCACTTTGTTGATTGCAAAGCTCTCAATATGGCGTAGCACTCAACGGTGTAAACGCTGCACAGGTCGCCTAGACGGTAGTCACAGGTCTCACGGGGAAAAACCACGCGGCAGGCGACACCATCAGCCTGCTTCAACCCGTCGGTAAACACAGGGATATGAACCCGGTGTTTGTCGAGGTATACCCTCAACATCGGACCTGGAGTGTTCTTCTTGTCATGATGCAAAAGATCGAAATTAATCTTCGGCTTGTGCAAAGCCCAAGGAGGAGTCTTACTGAAACCTTGATTTAAGACATTAAGTGTGCGTATATTCAAGGTTTCGTTAATTTGTTTATAGCAATACCCGAAAGCTTTGATTGCTCTCATCTGTCGTTGTAGAAACGGATGGAAGAAGAGGAATGATGAAATACTGCATTGTGCATCAGATTGTCGGGTAAAGTTAGCACGTGGCAAAAGTGTCATAGCACGAGGAGTTGCCGCCCTCGGCACTCTCGGCATACAAACTCGGAATGGGACTAGTGCACTAGGCTCCCGTAACTAGTAGGATTCCTGCTTGGTGGACACTATCCAACTTTGTTAAATAGCTTCCACAGCTGTATACAACGCATCCATAATCGAAACAAGATCTTATGCTCGATAAAACTGGTGCAAGGAGGAGCAATCAGCGCCCCATTCCCTGTTACTCAGGCACTTCAATAAATTCAGAGACTTTAATGTTCTCGCTCTTAGATCTGTCAGATGTTCAATCCAATTCAGTCTCTGATTAAAGATTAGACATAAGAATTTTATAGAAGGATACAATTTTAGAACGTTTTTCCCAAGTGCAAGGTGAGGTTCTGCCAGAAGCCTTTGTCTCCTACTGAAAAGAACACAGCGTGTTTTCTCAGCAGAGAAACGAAAGCCAGTCGTCTTTGACCAGTGGTGCAATCTATTGGGGACGAGTTGGATTTGTCGCTCCGCACCTGTGACACTCTGTAATGAACAAAAGATAGCAGTGATCGACAAAAAGATAGTGTAGGACAGAATTCTTTACAGCAGATGTTATGCTGTTTATGGCCACTGCAAATAATGTCACACTCAGGACTGAACCCTGAGGAACACCGTTATATTGAAGAAACAGATCCGAGGTCTCTCTTCCAATTCTGTAGCGGAAGGAACGCTGATCCAAAAAGGACTGTAGCATCAGAGAAAGACGTCCTCTAAACCCCCAGGCATTGAGTTGTTTTAAAATGCCATGACGCCATGTAGTATCATAAGCCTTCTCGAAGTCAAAGAATATTCCGATGACATGTCTTCGGATGAAAACATCTTGAATTCCTGTTTCCGGAAGAAGTAAGTCCAGGGTGGAATGGAACTTCCTGAAACCACATTGAGATCGACTCAGCAAGTTATGCCTTTCAAGATACCAGACGAGAGGTTGGTTGATACTTCAGAGTTTTACCGACGCAACTCGTCAATAGAATGTTTCAATAACTACTGATGGTCGTCTGTCCTTACCTGGTTTTAGTACAGGGATAAGCGTTGCTCCTTTCCAGGAATTAGGGAATACTCCCTCGGACCATGAAAGATTAAAGATATCCAGAAGATTAAAGATATCGACTCGATACTGAGTTGTCTCAGAGTTTCATAATGAATTAATCAGAGCCAGGCACAGTGTCGTTTACTGTTGCTAGAGCTGAATCAAGTTCCCACATAGAGAAAAAAGAGTTGTAGGGTTCACAGTTGGTGGAACGAAAGTCACAAGATGTGCTCTCTGCTATTTCCCTTTTTCTCGCGAAATCAGGACCGCAGTTTGCTGTAGATGTTAGGTCAGCAAATTATTCAGCCATCACTGTTTCCATTTCTCTGTTGTTGGTGAGAACCTGACCCTGATAATTGAGTCCAGATATTGGGACTCGAGAATACCTTCCAGATATCTTTCGGATTGACTCCCATACTTTAGTGGACGATGTTGTTCTTAATGGTGCTTTGAAATTCTTTCCAGAACGTGGATCTGGAATCTTTGATAGTTCGGCGCGCTTTTGCTCTAGCAATCCGATATGCGGTGAGGTTTTTCCGAGATAGACTACCCTTAAATTTCCGCAATGCTCTTCACCTTGCCCGAATGGCCGACCGACATGCGTTGTTCCACCAGGGGACATGAGGTCTTTGCGGAAACATGGATAATTTCTTCAGCGGCGTGATGAATCACCTGTGTCAGATGGTCGATAGTCTCTTGGACACTATCTGTTTCTCTGAAGACAGGCAGAGAATGGTATAGTGTGCAGTTAGCCTTTCTGAGAATCCATTTCTGTGGCTTGCATTCAGGAACAGTCGTACGTTCCTGCAAGGACAACCAGATAGGATGATGGTCGCTACCATGCAGATCATCTTCTGCCTTCCATTGAAGATATCAGCAACTTCAGGAGAGCAAATTGACAGGTCTATAGCAGACCATGACCCCATGGTAAATGCAAAGTGGGTCATCTCCCAGTGTTCATTAGGCATAAATCTTCTCGCTCAAAGAAACAATTCACAAATCGGTCCCTGGGGCAATCGCTCGACGAGCCCCACAGTACACTGTGGGCGTTGAAATCTCCAGGGAGGAGGAATGGTCGAGGGAGCTGGTGAATTAATTCCCTGAGGGACGTCTCCGAGAAATCTCGTGTCGGAGGAAGATATAAAAAACACACGGTCATATCAGGTCCGCTGTGAATTTTGATTGCAATAACCTGGATTTCAGTTTGTAGGACAACAGGTGAGCAGAAGATTGTGTTTCTAACAATGACGGCAACTCCACCTCTCGCTCGATTTCCCGTGATGTCGTCGTATCTGAAGTTGTAGTATCCTTGCAGAGAGGGCGTGTGTTCTGGTAAAATGTGTGTCTCTTGCTGTCAAATACAGATCAGATTACGACGCGCTAAGGGTTGTAACTCTTCACGTTGAGTTCTATACCCATTAAGGTTCCACTGAAGTATGAAAGCCATTACTTTTTGGAATCTCCGGGGTCAGGCTCTTGAATGTGCATTTCCGCGTCACTGTCGAACAATGCACAATCTGACTCGGAGGAAGCGAGTACAGAGACGTTCTTTTTACGTCTTTGCGAGTTTTTGGACGTTGTTTTCATTTTCAAAAATTCAACAATGTTCAGGAATTTAGCCTTAGAACCCTGCGTTGTCTTTGTCTCTGTCATTATTTTAGGAGATTTCGCTCCGGCGGAGTAACTGGTAGAAAATACAGGGTGTAAAGTCCTATACTTTTTCCGTGCTTCATCATACGGGATCTTCTCCGTTGTTTTGATCTCCTTCACTTTCTTTTCTTCCAGAAAGGCGACGCACTCCCTGCTCCACACCGGGTTGCTGCCTGTGCAATTAATGCACTTTGCAGGCTCGGGCATGAGACGCCAGGCCCCGCATCTAGCCCGGCCCTTACAGGATGTTGTGGTATGTCCAAATCTCTGGCACTCTGGCACAAAACACCGCAGAGGATTTGGAATAAACGGACGCACTGGCAGCTTAAGACATCCAGCTTTGAGGAAGCTTTCGGTAGCTGAGGAAAGCCAAATGTCACGATGAAGGAACTGGTCTTCTGCGGAACACCATTAACCTTCCTCATGATTTGACTTACCTCAACCACGTGGTCAGCTTCGCATTCTGCAACAAGTTCTTCAGTTGCCATATCCATAATGTCCTTGCAACTTACGACCCCTTTTCGCAGGGAACTCTCCCAACAAGGTACATTTTAAAAGTGCCAACGCTTGCTTGTTGGTTTTTGTTTCGAACAGCATTGACCCATTACGCAGCCTCTTCATTGATTTCAGCGTTCCAACTAAACCCTGTAACCCTTAGTAAATATAGAACGGGGATACTTTCTCAAGTGTCCCGTTTATACGTGTCATTATGAAAAAAAAACATTCTCATGAGAAATGTTCTGTTTATTTACTCTTTTTGTTTCTGAAGCGGGAGGGCTGTAAACCCTCGGTCGCTTCGAAGACGTCTGGGTGAAATACTCACCTTGCGGCACACCCATTCCGCAAGGCGGGGGAATCGAAGCATCTGTCATCTTGTCCCACGAATTCGGAGGAAATAAATGTCTGGAGTCGTGGAGCCCCCGCATCACGCTACTAAGCCTTATTCAACTGAGGTGCGGCAGTTGCCCCAGAAGTTGTCCACTAAGGAGTGATTATCCTCAACACCCATTCACTTCATCGGCGCGTAACACACCTTGAGGTTGAGGGTTTTTTTATAGAGGTTTAATCCTTCCTCGTGATTCGGCCAATGAAGGCAAGATCTCCACCCTTTGAAACACGCAACTTTCCACCATCGCGCCAACGGTGGTCGCTGAAGCATGCCCAAAGCTTACGGTGTCCGTGGACAGGTGGCGCAGTACCAGTCCCCAGATCGGGGCCATGGGGTCGCCAAACCCATACTCAGTCGAAACTGAACCCCTGCGAGGGGGGGAGAGTATACTATTTGTCCGGGCGTAGATCTTGACGAATTGTATTGGTCTACCTCATCATTAGTTTGTTTCGTTCACCTCCTGCTACAGACACGGCAACCTGCTTCACCCGTGACGCTATGTCACCGCCAACGTCCTTCTATGCAAAACTCGGCTCCCACCGATCGTTTCTCAACTGCCTTTTGTGTCTACAGGGCGCGCTAAAGAAGTGCCTTAATTACAACGTTTTGCCCCTGGTTCTTTCTAAAGACAATCAAACTTCTAAAGGTACTTTGTCACCAAGTTCTGCCTCGCTGCCACGCCCGCACCTCAGTGCACTTTTGTTACGCATCCAGCAATAGAATTTGATGACAATAGCGAGATGAATACGACGCTGAAATGAGAGTTGGTAGTTAAATGAGGAGACAGTAGTGTAGAGATGTATCACGTAAATACTGTAAATAATCTTGAATACTGTGGTTCTCATGTTTTTTTTAAGAATATTATTTACGTTACAAATTCGCTGATAAGGATAAAAACAATGGATGACAATTAAACCTTTAAAATAATTCATAAGACTATTATTATTATTATTATTATTATTTATGTATGACATGGTTTCGCTCACACGAAAATCACGTAAATAGTCAATGATTACTTCCTTCTTTTAGTATCGCTGGAAATGTTAAAAGTGAGGAATAAAAAAGACTCGCATTTTATGTGAAGTAAAATAGTTATAAAATACTTAACTTATGAATTAAATTAAAAAAGTCACCTTGTAAAGTGTTACGCCTAGTAAATGATTCTTCGTTAGCTTCTTTGATTAATTAAGCGGGTCATACTTTTGTGTGACTATGATAGTGGAAATGCTACAGTCCAGCGTTATTCGTGTTTTACGGTCCACGAGTTACAGTACATTTTACATCAAACGTTGACGTAAAACTTTGTGTTATATTTTATTTTCGGGGATGGGGATAAAACTTTGTGTTATACTTTATTGAGTCGGAATGAATATGTATATGTACTGTGAGTGACGATAGAACACTGTGTTCGGAACTACCCATAACTGATTCTAATACTTAACATGAAAAATTCCTTTTTAAAAAGAAGGATGTATACTCATTTAAATTTTCCAACTTGGAATAATATAAATTTGTTGGTGATAATCAAAATATGGCGTTACACACAAATAAATGTACGCATTTTTTTTATTCGACGGGCAACATTTTATCAAACCACATCTCGTGCCAGCCTGATCGATCGAAGGGTGTAGAAAATTAGGGCTAAGAGAAGTTGGACAGCTCTGCTATTACCTATCAACGACCTCGAAGCTTTTTATTCCGTACAGAGGATTGCTGGTGTGCTAAGCGCGTTGCACTCATACCTGTCAATAAAGAGTCATGGCCGATTTTTAACGAAAATATGCAGTTCAACAAATTTCTTGGACTCTCTCCGAAAACTAAAAGTAAAAATTTTGAGCGGTGTAGTTTTACATAAAAGTAATTACTAGCTTAAGTAAGATACTTATAAGCTGTTTCCAAAGTGTATTTGTTTCGGAATGACAATTGCAAAGTTCGATTGCCGACACACTGAATAAACCAGACAGTCTCTGAAAGGCACGCAGAATGGGCCCAGGAAGCTTGAGAACTGACAGCTTTGGACGCTGACTATTTAAGTGGTTGCATCGGTGCATATAATTACGTACTAACATTTTTATTCTCAGAAAGTTATATGAATATCGAGATTAATTCATCATTACTTAAAAGACGCAAAGTTGTAATGAAACATAATATTAATAATGGTATGATCTAGACAAATGTATTTTTGCGCTGAAAATATAGAAATGAGAATGTAAAATATGTTATTTTAATTTATTATGAAGCCATGAGTACATATCAAATATTGCTAATATTTTTACGTTAGGTCATTCTATTCAACCATTGCAAACATAAATTCCATTTAAGGATCTTAATCTTGCTAGTACTATGGGGAAACATGCACACCATGGAATCTCCTTCACTCCTCTTGAAAGGCGACTAGCGTCCAGAAACAACACGGGTTCCGCTACATCGCCACTTCTTTTCATCCCTCTTCTCCAAAGAACTCTCGTTTTGAAACAAACTGAATGAGACCGAAAAATTGACGGTTGTCGCAATAGGTACAAGAACAGGGAAAAGTTGTTTGAAGTGGGGTACAGCGAGGATATCACGGCAATATACGAAGAAACTTGGGAGAAGATGAGAATGTTTGTCAGGATAGCATCAATTAATTTTCGGATTTTCTGATATTGAGGTTTTGGAGTAATTACATTCAGTAATAAAGTAATTAATTATGTTACCTGGCAATTTAGGAGATTTCTGTGTGTTTATAACACTGTGTTGTAGGAGAAAATAATTATGGAGAAACATGAGAAAAAATGGTACTGCAAATAAATTCTTCTGATCAATGCAAATTCTTCTGATCAATCGTTGAAATGTAACACCCACTTCAACATAATAGTCATTCAAAAGATTGACGATTTATTAAAAATCCTCAGAATTGTATTATTGTTTTAACTATTTTAGGTGTACAAAGGCATGACAAGCAATATCTTCGAATGGCATTCAATTAATAGAGGATATAGCATTATAACAAGTTACTTATTTTAGGAATTTGTTATGTTCAATAAAAACGAATTCATAATTATTTGAAAATATACTTAGGTAGCTTAGTTGTTGAATTAGTTAAGTATTGATTCCTACAAATGTTTTGCGACTTGAAATGAGTATTTATATAGTGTATACCTTTAACATTTATGCTGTCAATTTTAGGAAAACAAAAATATGATAATGTATGTTTTTAGTTCATTTTTAATTCTCGAACGCTAATGGATTTTCCTCATGAAATGATTTTGCAAAAACACGTGCGCAGTACCATTTGACGGCTAAGACATCGGTTCTAGCTTATTTTCAATGACACCAAGATGACTGATGAAATTAAGTTGAACTATATTCGTAGTGTCACCGACTCGAGCGGTGCGCTAATATTCATAAATGGAAAACGACTCCTCAGACCGATAAGACGACAAAACTGTTTATAAGTAAACTGTTAACTATCAGTCACTATGTACATGTGTAGTTGAGATAATGTTCACTTTCACGCGTGAACAATTTAAAAGAACATAATGGAATCGCTACTTACATACAACAAATGATGGTCATTCGCGAATGTGAGGACTTTTTGTATTATATTGCCTATAACAGTAGAAATAAAAAATAAATAGTCATATTAATTTCATTTGTGATTACGACAACTTCGTTCCTATAATAATTCTGCTCCGTAACAGTAGATGAATGATCGATAAAATGAAAATTACAATCTAATTTTTAATATGCATGACGTTTCAAGTTGAGAATGTAATAAGATTTTCTTCAACAGAGTGAAATTTAACTAGTCTAGATTTTAATTGCATGAACTAATATTTTAGCAGAGTTCGTATTAAGGAAGACTTCAAGAACGATGCCGTTTCAAGACGTGAAGTAGCCTCGGTTTTCTCTTTTGCTGTCAAGTAGAGGACATAATGCCCAAAGTATCTTTCTCTTGGCAGAAAATGTTATTGCTTGAATAAGACATATGTATTAATTTAAATAATAAACATTCACAGTAATTAACTAAGATATCATTATAGAAATAAACCTCACATTTTATGTTTTTGTTGACCAACGAGATAAAATGCTCAATATATTCAATTATAAAATTAATCCAACAGAATTAAATTGTAAGCAATGTGTTAGTACTTTCTTCACATAATTTACAAATATGTGAAATAGGTTATTAATCTTTCTCATTGAATGAACATACATAGTAACGTGTCTCACTCTTCATCTCTAGAATAAGTCTTTTCTTCAAACATAACATATGTTAATAATAAAATAAACACTTGTGACATTTCACAAAACATAAGGCGTAAAAAAATAAATACCACTATCACAAAATGCACTACTAAATGATGTTATCACATAGTGAATAAATAATCATAAAAATACAGAAAATATCTTACATTAACATATTTAAATCTTGACAGATTACAGTATAACGATAACCATTAAATTTCAGAGATAACATGTAATTCATGTAATCTGAATTATATATGGAAAAGTTTTGTAATTCAATATGCAGATTGTAAATTTAGTATATTGAACCCTTTCCATGATTCCCTATAAGTTTTCACTTGAGATACACGTTTGCAGAGTGTGCACCTCCCGATTGGATTATGAAAAAAAGTTAGAACCTCGGTGAAAATATTCCACCCAGATATAAAGGAAAACAAAATGAATTTCAATTTAACACGTTTTTACTAATCAGTTGCATAGATGAAAAGTAATTAATTCACGCCTTCTGGCTTCCTTAGTAAAGGTTGAGAAAAACTGGAGTCAGGATGGGGATAATAATGAATTGTTAATAAATACTAGTACACTCATTTCTGCCAAATGCATTTCAAACTATACCAAAAGTCAATTTTTTTTTTCATTTTTTACAAACGTTCATTGTTATTTATGCGAAGCCACGAACCAGAACTCATGGAGAATAAATTTCCTTTGACTTCGTGAATTCCACTACCACTCAAATATTGAAATTTCTATTAAATAGGCGGGTTTTTGGTCTTAATTTTAAGTAATATATGCATTTCATCCATTTTGTAACATCTTCCTCCCAAATACTTTAGCGACGATTCAGACTTGTAAAGTTAATACTCATTTTAATACAAAATTAATGATGAAGAATCATTTAAATATATTCTTTCCCCATCTGCTACAAAATGACTCGTCAAAACTGCAGTGAAATACTTTCAATATACCGACAGCAGGTGTAAGATACGAGCAAGTCTACGGTCCATGTATCTTTGTCTGATATATCAAACCAATGAATCTTATAATACGGTTTAGTCATGACATGTCTTGGTTCACGACAACAGCGTGTGTTGCGACCAATACGATAGCTAAAACTCAAAGTATTGTATTTCTTTGTAAGAGAATAAACTACAGTCAAACACACATTACTGATTAGAATACAAGACCACAATATTTTTAATATGAAAAGAGAAGTTGAATCGTTTATGTAAATAAGAAATCAATAAAGCTCATATTACACCATTACAGTTAAATGAAAATAATAATTTTTGCCAAAAAGCAGTTAAAACATAACACGTATGTCTAACCATTGTATACATTTTCAGAACAATATTTATGGTTTATAATTGTTTTTTCTAAAACAAAATGCACTTACAAATATTGAGAGAATTTGATTTCAGATTTCTTTTTCATTTTTTTACTAATCGACATTTATTTGCTCTTCATTTTTGTAATTACAATACACACAAAGCATTCCTCGCGCAGACAGCGCAATAACTTATTATTTCGTTCTTATCCTAAAGGACGGCGTGCATTTCTTCTCAACCCAAATCTCTTCGTTGCCCAAACAACAATCGTTGAATTACCCCTACGTCTAAGTAACAGACGAAACAAATCAACTGATAGTCTAAACTTTACGAAACACCTTTATACGCAATAACAGCATTAATTAGCTTTCACTCAGTGTAGAAAGAAAGTTAATTCTGAGTAGTATTTAGAACGATTCTTAATATTTAAATATTCTAACTCTTGATCTATATTGTTTCACGTACTCACTCCACCTTGATTCTAAAATTATATGAAAATAAATCATACTTTCGGGGATTCTATTTTTCTGAAAGGGTAGGTATGGTGGGCAATCAATGTGTATGTATGTTAGAGAACCATCCATATATCTATAATTAGTAAATAATTTCGACATTCAGGAAATAAATAAACTCCGAAAAATGTATCAATTTTTATTTTAGCATTTCTCTTCAGACTAAACTCTGATAAGTTAAAAACGAAGTAAAATGTATATCGGAATATAGCATGTGAAAAACGGTAGTATATGTTCTGTCTTGAAAACTCTGATATGTATCGCATCGTATATAACCAAGGGGTAAAACTTTCTCATACTTATAAATATGACCACTCTATTACCTGCCAAATAGCAAAAGGAAGAGAACAAACAGTTCTCAACAGGCATAGCAAGTACCAATATATTGATTTAAACAAAGAGCTCATTAACATTCAAAAGACCACAGGGAGCGCACTCATTATTATTCATCCCAGAACCAGATCTCTGATCAAATGCGATGAGAAGACCACCTTTCGAACCCACCCAACGGTTTCTTTTTCACAGAGTCTCTAAATCTAAATCTCAAACGACGACAGTAACCGTCAAGGAGACGAGCACATGTTCCGAGGTGAAGCGCAGCGGGCAGTGATTATCGGGTGAGTAGGTTAAAAAGAAATCGGAGAAGACGCGATCTGAGATATTTCCGGAAAGTAGCCAGGTGATCGGAGGCGTGGAAAGCACTGGGATCACCTGCTGGAGCACGTGGCAGCTGTGGAGGCGGTGGCGGCGGTTTCACTGGTTGCAGTTGCGGTTCGTTAAGTCGACGGTGACAACATTGGTAGGTATGATGGAGAGACGACGAACATAGTAGTGTTCGTGGCGATGATATGAAGTCAGTACCATAAGAGAAGTTACGCGAGTATTAATACCAGTTGTGATGCGTGGTAATATCTCCGTTAACTGACATGCAAACACATTCGAAGGTGATTCAGTAAAATATGATTTTTTTTCATGTACTTGCGATCAAATTAGGCCTTAAGCATCATTTCACAAAATCATCGACTAAAAATCGATAATTTAAAAAAACAACAATGCTTCAATTTGGACAAGGCACCCTCCTACTTTGATTTACGACTTAAAATGAGATTTCCATAACATTTGTGTATTTTTAAAACATTTTAGGGGTTGCTATTTAAAGACAAACAAAAAGTCTTATTTAAATACAATCAAAATGGGAGGGTGCCCCGTCCAAATTTCAAAAATTAATTTAAGAATCACTCTAATGTTACTGGATTTTTCACGGAGTATTATAATAAAATTGTTTTGTTAAAAATTCATTTTTGATTCGTTTGCTTATTGTTTCATAGTTGAAAGAAAGTGTTGCTCGGTCGTTATAAGTGAACGTGGAGCAATGGAACGTATGAGATAGATTGGTAGGTGCCAGTAATGTTAGAGCAAGTGAAGCTTTCTTGAGTAAACAAACACGACTGGCACATTGAGAATTATGTGGGTTTTAGTATCCTGCATAACAGAAACCATGAACAAGAGATGCACCTGTGACTGCACCTGGCTCATTCCGTGGTGGCTGCGAAACATCAGGATCTAATCTGCTTTAGTAAGTACTTCCTATATTGCATAATTACAAATTCAGTTTGCTAAATGAAAGGTCAAATTTGAATACAAAATAGCACACCAATAAATTTCACTATTTAAGACAATGTATGAAAAAACGTCATGTATGGTGAGTCGTAATTCACTAAGTGTTCTACTGATGTATTTATTATGGTAGTAATTGTTCGCTCCAACAGTTCCCTTAAAAAATATTGATCAACGAACAATTTAAAAAGTTATCGACTGGAAATAAGATCGTAATGCAATTCCGAAATACTTTTTATTCGGAATTAATACTCCATATTAGTTAATAAACAAAATGCTATAATGTGATACAATTTTTCAGTTCTTCTCCTACATTTGTATAAACTAAATTGTTGAAATTTTAATGAGCGGTTTCTAGAGTTGCGAAAATAAATTATTAAGTCGCAATTTAGTGGGGAATATTTTTAATTTCTCTTAATAAATTTGAAACATTTAAATAATTCAAAAAAGATTAAAATAATCAAGCATTAAAACGAGATTTAAAAAAAAATTCTTTTATATGTATTAGGTGAAATGAAGTAAAACATATTTATCGTTTTGGATACGAAAATAAATTATTAACCGACTGCGTGAAGAAAGAATAGTTTCGTTTTAACCGTGGAGCTTCTCCTCTCCTCCAGCATCAACTTTTGAACCCATCAATTCGGATGATCGAACAACTCAAATATTTCTTTTTGAGCGTAGTATTATCGGTTATATTCAAAACAGTTTTTGACATTCTAATTCTTAACTGTTTGTATAGTAGGACACAGGACACATTAATTTTTCTGTAGAAAATTTATTTAGATTTCATAGTTGCTCAAATAAGATTAGAGACTTTTTCTCTATTTTAAACAGTTTCCTCTTTGGAGATACTTTTTAAGCTGTAAGATATTGCTAGAATGCTCCGTGAACTAAAGTGATTTCCATTTGATGATACGCCTCAGAGTAAGCACTGCTTCGTTGGGAAGAGCTGATTTCCGTAGCAAAAAGCGACGCCGGAAAGGAAAATACATAAGAAGCGGGTGGCTGACGTCGGTGAGTTGCCCGCGCGACGGACCATGTGTGCTTACAATGTTTTATACATTAGCGTACGGTATTATAAATAATGTTCCTCCAGTCGATTTGCATACGAATGTTTTTTGCTCGAACGAAGATAAAGGAACCTCTTTACATGTACAGTTTATTCACATAAAAAAGATCAAACTTAACAGATGCTTTCATGCTGAGGAGCAGATCCAACCATCTCACGCTCACCCATTTTTCTCATTTATTGATGAATTAGTTTCGTGTAATGTTGAATTATTTCGAGTCACTGTTAGGTAATTGGACATGCTAAAATACTCATCAGTTTCTTTTTTACTTTAGTCGATGGAAAAATTACAAAATGATAAATTAATATAATTTTAAGAAACTATCATTGGTGAATTCAATGTTGAAGAAATATCTTTTCAGCACTACTCAAACAGTACAGTACTGTGATGTGAAGTATTTAGTACAACGTAATTTACTGTTATACTACTGTTTTGTCAGCAATTACACGTAAATCTTTTCACGCAGGTTTGTGTAAGTCACTTCGCTTATTTCGTAACAGCAAAAAAGATAATTCAGTAATACTTAGATTGAACAGTTTTCCTTAATAAGACGAATGCGCTACTTCTGTACGATCCACTTTGTGCGAAATCGTTTTTAGGACAACACAAACAAGATTAACTTTCGAAGAACCAACACGAAACCCACACCAAAGCGAAACGTCGCCTCGAGACATACAAAAAAGATGAGGAAGAACAAAGGGAAATCTCAGCGGAGGAGATACACGATTTCGTGAGAAACCCAGCACCAAGTTCGTGGAACCCGGTCTTCTGGTGGTGGTGGTGGCTTCTACTGGAAGAGCAAACTGGGTGCCTGGGGCGCGACGGTGCCCGACGTCTCCATCCCCCTGTCTCCCTCCATCAGACGCGTCGCCTCCGCCTCGGCAATCACCCCAACCCTCACAACAGCGACGAAGTCACAACCACTGCTCCTCGCAGATACGACCTCGTTACAAACACTAACATCTGCATTACCCTCATATAATCATGGATCCTGTGCATCATAGACATCCATACGGAGATATCGCAGAAAATTTGCGATTCTGACTTTTCTGCGTAATCGGATGTGGAGCAAATCAAACAAATCGCACTTTAGAGCATTAAAAGATATGTTTATGACATCGTATTGTTTCATCTTTCATTCTTACCTTTCCGAGATAATAGCATTGAAGAATTACAACAAGAAAATATACTCGAAAATTATTTAAAATGGATGTCACTTTACTTTTGAGTCCTAACTCATACACTAACAAATGATAGTGAATTCAGGACATAGAATGCAGATAAATTATCAATAGTATATGTAGATAATTGTGCGAATTAGTTAATGAGTTACGTAATGTTGTATTACGTATTATCATATACTATTCATAACTGATATTATATCCTGTTTATATTGTTAATGCGAAACATTAAATAGGGTGAAATTTACCTATCGTATACCATATGGTATGTTTGTATTTTGAACCTTTTGTAGTACGTTTGTATACTTCCCGTAACTCGCATTTTCTCGCGGTTCTTGTCGAATTCATTTTCAAATGCGTATGTTTCCTTATCGGAGTCTTCCACAATCAGCGTTCTTTCGTTGCCACGCGAACGTCATTGGGACAGCTCTTCCTCCCATATTCACTTAACCTTCCCCACCCAATGAATAAGTTAATCAAAACCTGGCGTTCAAACTTAAAATGGACATTTGCCTTGCAACGACGTCGTTGCTTCTTTGTAAAAGAAACCCTGGTTTCACATACATATGCTACTACCCCTTTCTTTCCAAACTCACCCTCACCCTCGTCCTTGCCTACCCTTTGAGCTGGCGTCACCAACGCCAATCCTTCCGCCGAGAACTTCTTTTCCTCCCAATAACCGCAGTCTCCTGGGAAGGACCGCGAGAGCGGAAGAGCGGCGGGGGTGGAAGATTCCGGAGGCGGGGGACACACCGGAGCGAGGGGTGGAAGGTCGCGCAACGAAAAGAAGAGAAAGGTCGCAAGGGCCGCCCCCAAATCGCCCGCGGACGCCGCCACAGCCGTACCAGCGCCGCCGCCGCCGCCGCGGAAACGTGTAACGTCCCGACTTTAGATGAGCCAACTTGGGAACACATTTCGACACTCGGCGCCCAGGAATCTCTACCAATCAAAAGCGACCACCTCCTTCTCCTCCTCCTCCCTCTTCGTGAAAGACGCCCCCGCCGTTACGTATCGCGGTGAGCACAAAGGAAGCGACCCAGGGGTGGAGAAAGGTTTTCGAAATCGGGCGGTGAGATCGGTGATAAGCCCCGAAAGCAAGAGATTGTGGATTCTTAGATCTCTGAAAGTCTGAAGGAAAGACGCCTTACTGAGAAATGACGCTTAAGTCAATATGTACTCAGATCTTTCCATCAGCACGTATATTTTCGCAACGTAATCATGGAATGAAAATAAATTATTAATGTTGTAAATAGGTTAACTTCAGCTGCATCAACTTTATTCATAATCATTAACAGCTTTTGGGATCACATTTTTATATGTATGTCAGATTTATACATGTAGGGTACAAAAAAAAATTATTTCTTCCGTAACGTTTGACCCCTAATAAGAGTTTAATATACAGTTTGTGCGTATTAAATTCAGGTGCTGACATCATCAAAATCTATATTAAAATTCATTTTTACAATAGCCCCCAGGAAATAAAAATGAAATCTGCTAAATTGTTGCAAATCAAGTTAATTAAAATGTGACAGTGAACAACTACCAATAAATCTAAACCAGAATTCATTTTCAGATAGCTTAAAAAATAAAATTAAAAATATTAATTAAATGATTTTTTTATAATTCAAGGTGTACAAGAATCTACACAATGTCAATGTTAAATGAAACAGCAAAATTAAGAATTAAAAAATTTATTTTTTTTAAATACAAGAAGAGAGAAACGAAATATATTTTATCCTTACTTGACTTTTAAAGGACTTCCTAGTAGGTACATTAAATAAGCATTGATAAAGAAGCAACTGGACGGTAGTTGGTGAACTTGCAGATTTCAAAGAAGAATCGCACACATTTTTTTTTTACGTATCCGACTATCCGATTCAAAACGTATCCATATCTCAGCATATTATATAATTCTTAAGCCATTCTCGCTAATGGGCACTTCCCATTTCACTTCTCCTTGTATTGCTCGAGTATACTGCCATTATTCTCCATCAATATTCACAAAGTTTTCGGAAAAACACGGTTAGTTCTTAAAGCAGTAAAATATACTCGTATGTTTTATGTATAAGGTTCTCTTGATTTTCTAATGAAAGGAATAATTAATTAAATAAATAAATAACTAAATAAATAATGAAATGAGTCAGATATATAGGGTAAACATCATTATGACGAATCTCATCAGCAAGTGTCTCCCGGAGCTCTTTATCACCCCTGAGCACAAGTTTTGCTAGAAAGACAGAGGGGTTGCGGTCGACGTTGGCTGACTGAAGTTGCTTCACGCCTGCGGGAGATTCTGAGGACGAGGAATTCAGTTTCCGCGTTTCAGAGAGAAAGTGAATTGGGTGAAAAGTTACTGTGGGTCACACTATAGCCACGGAATTATCAACACGTACCATAAAGGGGAATTGATGAACAACAGGAGTAAAGAAAGCAGTTTTAGAGATGTGTTTTCCCATGAAAAGAGAGCGAAAATAAATTTTCTCTCTATTGCACTCACGCCAATATTATTATTTACCGTAGAGAATTAGAAAAAAAGAAAAATATACACAGAAGTAAATCTTAAAGGATTGAAAAACAGATAATCATTATTTAACAGAAAATTAAGATAACAAATGAATAAAAGAAAATATATAAAAGTAACATTACTCGTAATCATTATTTGGTAATTTTTAAATTTATTCTAATTTATCCTTTCTCGTAAACAGAATTTATACTTTTGGAAACGTTTTAGATCTTCAAAACTTGGAGTCACAAAATTTCATTTAGAGGTACAGAAACATGTGATACATAAGTAGAATCTCTCAATTTAAAGTGACGAATAATCTGAGCTATGCAGAGATATAAATCGTATTAAAACATTACGGAATAAAAAATCGGATGAAAATCACAGAAAATTAAGAAAATAGATGAATAATATAGAAAGCTGTGAACAATTTTGATCGTGCAATAATAATGTCGCTGATAAATAGAGATGAAGAATTTTATCTTTGCTTTGTGAAGCACTTCTCTACCTGTAAATTATATTAGCGAAAACCGTAATAAGAATAGAAGAATGAAATAATTACTGCCCTTACCAAACAGGGATTTATATTAAATCAAAGGGAGTTTATCCTAATTATCAGCTTTACTTCGGATTATCATTTTAGCATTTATAAACAAAACTCTGTTACTATAAAAATAAATACTTCCACTTCAACTAAAATGTGACCTCATTAACATATTCTGAACTTAAAAAGTTAAAAACGATTCTAAGAAATATAATTTCAAGACAAAAACAAAATTACTGGATTGGTTCCTTAAAAATAAATCGAATCTGAATTAGTATGATTATCTTCAAGGATCTTGAGTTCTTAAACCCTGATCATCGATCATACAATTCTGTCCATTTAAGTGACATTATGTACGCGGGGAAACAAAAATTCCAATTTATGACAATAATAAAGCTTGTTATGATTTTTAAGTCTTATATTTATTGTTTTATTGTAACACAATACCCTATATAGGTTAAATTCTCAATGTACCGAACTGGTGGTCGTAAATTTACAGTAACTTGAGTCGGTCATCGTTATTATCAGCGCTGTCCAACTTATCTTAACCTGAAAACCATTTTCTGTACACTTTAACTGGTCGGGTCTGTACGGGGTGGGATTTGGCAAAATGTTGTCTGACGAATAAAACTATGTCGTATTTATTTATTTGTTTATTTGTAACGCGATATTTTGATTATCATCAGGAAATTTATATTATTTCAAGCAGGAAAAATTATAAAAATATATTTCTTCATTTTTTTAAAGTATTTTAATTATCTATAATAAAATGTTTTCATATTTTAACATTTTAACAATCTATGACCGGGGTAATTTCGAACACTAATTTCTACTCTCTGCCATCGGGCAACTTACGTCAAATTCATTTCTGACAGAATAGGTGTATAACACAAAGCTGTGCTTCCCAACTAAAAAAATTGTTGAAAAATGTCTGTAAAATGCACTCTAAGTCACGGCCCGTAAAACAATTTCACGGGCAGCATATGACCCGCGGACTGATTGGACAGCGCTGGTTATTTCCAATCCCATTTTTCTGATTCCTAAGTACTCGAATACCAGAATGGCTTTTTATTTGCGTTATTAATAAATTGGTTTCATCCATCCCTAAATCTCAGCTGGGCAAATTCATCTTCAACAACAACAAATGTTAGATAAACATAATACTATACCTATGTACATATGCCTCATACAACTAAAATCTCTTCCTGGTAGAGGTTACCACTTTTTGATCCAGAACGTTGTTGTTCAATTTCGACAGGGATGATATACACGGAGGTCACGGAGATGAGAAATCGAATGAAATTGAATAAGCGGAGATATGAGTATTTAAAGAGTTTTCAATTATATAGATTTTCTTGGTGACTTGACCCATGGTGCAAATCATACATTAATTAATATTTTTTACAATTAGTGGGATAAATATAGCGACGAGCTGACAATTGAACCGGGGATCCCCATTTTTGATTGCACGGGTGGTGACTGCTTTACTGCCTTCCGTTTCTGTACACCATTTCCATCCACACCTACTCCGGAATAGAGTTTGATTCCCATCGTTGCTAGTTTCATCTTGGCGTAGTTATCACATATCTTCTGAACGTATTGGTACTCGAAAGAAATAGCCTATATACATAAATTATTTTTGTATGCTCTCTTCTTTTTCTGTTTCCTTCTCGATCCATATAAATCAACGTTATCTCAATAATTAGATTTTATTTTTCAACAATTTCAACTTATTTGCAACTAACGTAAAAGAATGACCATTAAATTAAAAAAATCAGCCTCTATTGTTTTACAAGTTTTGAATAAAAACCATAATTTTTCTGCAAGAGAAATAATTACCAAAAGTAATTTTAATAATAAAATGCCCTAATACAAATCCTCTAAATGAAATTGGAATTAAATGACCGTATTAACCTATCAGCTTGTTCAAATAGTTATAATTTAAAGTATACTAATTTACCTTTGTATCTCGACTTCTTCGAAATTTCTTCTTTCTGTGCAGTATGTCTCTACCTCCCACCGTTGACCGAGTTTCAACTAGATTAATCTCAGCTGTCATTGTCAACCTTCAACTGCACCTGTCACCATCTGCCGGGCAATAGCTTTCTTTGCAGGTGCTATCACTTTCCGCTTGTCCTCAAGGAATTAACACAGCAATATCCGTTGAATATTGTGCCAGTTATTACATTTACACGTGTAAAAACGTTGCATTATTTATGTGGCAGTTCGTATATAAATGAATTCTTCAGGCCACTTTATTGACTATCACCGTGGCGAAGTTTCCACGATGCACGGTGTCTTCCTCAGATACAAAAGAAAACGAGAATTATGGTAGCACTATGAACAAATAATTTTACCTAGCAATATTTTACAATTAAAATTTTACTACATAGATGAACGAACGCGTGGTAAAACTGATAAAATAATTTTTATGCAAGTGCTATTACATGTACACAGTCTAGTCTTCTTTTGTAGCAGGAATACAACGTACATTGTCCAAACATAAAAAAGATATTGGTTAACACCTGATTTAAACGCAAGAATGTATTTAAATAGATCCTTTTAAGAAATCTGAAGAATAATTTTCTGTCTTTTTTATGTAGAGTTATGTGATTTTTTACAATCACACATTGGGAAATACATTTTGACAATAAATTTATTTATTTATTATATTTTTTGCTAACCAGTCAAATATTCAGTCACATTATATGTGTATGTTAGATAAAAATNTGACAATAAATTTATTTATTTATTATATTTTTTGCTAACCAGTCAAATATTCAGTCACATTATATGTGTATGTTAGATAAAAATGTGAATTTCCACACTACAATAAGTATTATTTCTCTTTCATTATTGTGACCACTAACCATGTCTAGAATTACAAAAAAAAATACACATATAATATTTCTCTATTTCGAAAGAATTTGAAGTTGACTTTCCTGTTCCACTTGTGGCAGTTGGTATTGATTTCAAGTTTCAAGAAACTACGATAATGAAAATGCAGGAATAACATTTGGACAATGAGACAGAGATGAGAAATGACATGACGGGAGAAGACATGCTTTTTTCTCGAGACAAAAAATAAATAAGTTGTAATGGCAGTAAATCTGTAGTATATATTTCCATCATACTAACTGTACAAATAACCATTTTAAATCACTCTGCAAATTATTTGGTCGAAATGTTTTTATTTAACACAGGATTAGTTAAATCTTTATTTTGAAGTAATTTGTTTCACAATCAATTTTCGTAAAGGGTATCTCAATAATACTGACGTGCATGGTATATTATTGACGCCAGTCATATTCTTCATTTTATTCGGAATTTAAAAATGATTATTTTTCGCCCATTTTCATTTTAGTCTGAGTCGTCCTTAGGAACACCCGCCGTCGTGGAAAACACCTATCAGAATTAGAAAGCTCCTCAAATAAAAGCAGTCCTAATTGAATTTAAATATTTTTCATAGTTTTCTTTGAAATGAGAAGGAAAAGTGGATAAAACGAGAATTGTATCCTAACAAATTAGCTCACTTTATGCTAGTAGACATATGTCATGACTTTTATTATCTTATTAACAGGAAAGAAAAATTCTAACAAACTAATGGGACGCCTTAGCTAACGTGACACAGGGGAGGAGGATGCATACTCGTTTGTTCTCCAGGATCTATGTGTGACAAATAAGATGGCACTTATTTCAAAACACAATATACACACAAAGTGCACTAGAGTCAAAAAGTGTCTGTTAGTTCTGATAATATTTATGTGGAGTAGAAATAAAAAACTAGCTCGTCACCATAAATCAGTCTCCATTTTCAACCAGTGTTTATTTTCTCATAATATGAAGGATTGTGTTTGATAAGGATCCATCTCCAGTTTTTACAGAAACCAGTTATTCCCACTTCCGTGGTTTGTGGAGAAATAATAATTGCAGCTCTCAATGGAAATTAATCAAGAAATACCTTCAATATCAAAATTTTAATATCTTTAAAAGTTCTTTTTTTTTAGTTGTACACTCTGAACAATGAAAAAATAAATGATATGGATCCTTATCAAACTCATATTTCTGACATGTACCGGAGGATTAAATAGTAAAACGAAGAGGAAACAACATTTTCAGAAAATAATTTTACTTCTTTTAAAATCGAGAAAAAATGAATTATATGTTAATGTAAACGTTTTTTTAATTAACATATTACATCTCATAAAGACCTCTTAAGTGTTTTGCTGCGTCGTAAACTTGGTATGCTAAAGTTCGCGGATATGCTCACGAAACAACCCAGCTTTCCATTCTTTGAGGGAGACTGTCAGAGCCAGTGTTGCCTTAGGCAGCATAGAGCTCCTAATAGCCTGTCATTTAGAAAGACACCCGTTTCAACTTACTACAACTCAGGTTCTAGACATTTTTTACAGTCAAAATTAATTCTGGAAAAAGTCTTAAGTTTTCTTTATTCTTCGCCCCCTCAAATTACTTTATAAAATCTATTTTCACAGTTTGTGAACGAGTTTTTCACAGTTTGTGAACGAGTTTTTCACAATATTATTAGTTACAAGATATATCCTATTTTAAACAATTTATTTATATGTTGTTTGGAAACGAATTATTAATTCTCATAAATACAATAGGATTCAGTCATCTACTTCTTAATTAATAGTCAAATAATTTTTTGCCAATAGTTACATTTGATGTAAAGACATAATCCAATTTTTGAAAAATTTATGGTTTTTATGGTTACAAACAGCTAACAAAAATTGATTGTTTCGCGTGAGATGTAAATTATTTTATTGTTCTCTCTCCTGATATTATTTTTTCCTCTTAAATGTTTTATATTCCTTACTATTCCAGTTGATGTCTCCAAAACACAGAATTATATTACAGACAATTTTCATCAGTTTCATTAAGCATTAAAGAACTTTTTCCTCCGAAGACTTCTTAACCTATACGTTCAATTTTTTCATTCTCTTTCAAAGACGCGTTTTGGGACTCTCCGTGTACTTTGATATGTTGTTTCTTTATGTCCAAGTTTCTGTTTCACACTTAAAATACTCCCGATAAAATGCTTCAAAAATAAGTTGTACATTAATATCCTGTTTATTCTATTCAGATATTATGTTGAGTTTCCTGAGAGGTTATCTTGTTCCTCTTTATGCAGTATCGCATTGGTCTTACAGGAGTCTTTTTCCATGTCCTATCCCATTTCACTTTGTCATGAAATAGGTAAACAAAAGTATATAATATGAAAAACATTTTCAATTGAAAGCGAAATCCACATTTTGTATATCACTAACAGATGAACTCAGTTTGAATACATAGTGAAATTTTATGAATATTCTAAATGTTTCGGAGAGTTTTGGAATACGTCACTCGATATTCTCAAAACCTAAAACCGAACAAATGAGCTCCCCGTAAATAGCGCAACGATTTCACATTGCGTGCAGATCAACATTATAAAATTCCCGCCGCAAAAGCCGAGTCGAAATGTAAAACTCGCATGAAGTTGCTTCGTACAGATTCCTCCTAAATTGCACTCCTTAGTTTCGCCCGAAACACGTATGAAGAACAACAACACGTACCACGTAAAAACATTTTAAATTGTAAGTACGTGACTTGAGGTCTTACGGAAGCCTTTCTCTGCCCGTTTATCGAGTGCTTTGTCGTGACCGAGAACAGAAGCAAAGTAACGCATACGTGATCGGTCGGACAGGCGCTGGAGGTTGAACGACCATTCCGTGTTATTACTGGAGCGTCGTGCTGCGCGTGTTCATTACCAAGTTACCATGGCGCGAGTCCGTTTCACAAATGATTGCAGCTCGCCGGAGCACAAATGTCACGCGATGGAGTTCTCATCAATACGTTCGTCCAGACGTACGCTTATCCCTCTAGCGGTGAAACTACGGTCGACTCATGACGCCGACTCTTGGCGAAATGTTCATGGCGCTCTCTATAAAAAAAAAAGTTTTGATCATTGGGATTATTATATGCGGTCTGGAGTACGTCAAAGCATCTAGTGTCAACTTCGTGACTTTGCGGAATTATGCGTTTTGAGTAGTGCAGGGTAAGCATGTAAGTTTTGAATGGTATATAAAACTTTCACCTGGTTCGAGATATTGATATGAAGTTATGGGAAAAAAATTTCTTCATGGTTAGGTTTATTTTGTTCTACGTACTTTAAATCGTTTTGATATTTCAACGAAGACAAACGTAAATGTGTCCAGACAAATGAGAAAGGAGCTTTTAATGACTTCAAAATATTAATTGGACTGGGCATTACATTTCAAGGAATTCAATTCAGACATGCTTTCTGATAACGAACATAGAAATAGATATAAAAAATTGAAAGTAACATAAGGAAAACAATTGTTGGATTTTATTCGATATGTATAACACTGGACGTAAAATGCAAGAAATTGAAACATACGAGTATTCTTCAATCCTGATAACTGCGTACGTACTCATATTATATTTCATGTTTGGGCATCTTTTCACATCTGGTTGAAACTTTTATGATATTAGATGAAATAATCCCAAAGATGTAACATGTCAATTCGCAGTTATAATTATGCTAACAAAACGATTACGCTCCCGCCATTTAAAGTAAAATTAAACTCCAATTCCCCCTTTTGTTAAAAACTCTCCCCCTCATAGTTCAGCTCCAGCCATCCATTATTTTGTCGACGACGGACGATTTCAAATGTTCGTGAAACCAAGCTTGGTATTCACGTGTCTCGACTTGCGTAGAACGCGACGCACTCAAACTCCCCCTCGCAAATATACGGTTTTCCACTCGTCGATTTTAGAGCATGGGTGCGTGGAAGCGGCCGCTTGCCCTCGCAAGCCTCACAAACACGCGTCCACCACGGTCTACAAAATGTGTATCACTGGCCGCAGTTACTAAACACGGTGCTTTTGGAAAATGGGACGCTTCTGATGCACGTAACGAAAAAAATTAAAAAAACAAGAAAAATAACAAAAGAAAAAACAAGAAAAATAGTACATATTTCTTCCGTTTACTACACATGGGAAAGATTTGTGATAACTTTCGACCTGGTGAAAATGGGGATGAGTCGGGAATGAAACACAGGACTCCTGCTTAGCAGTTTATCGGTCATAATTATCACAAGAAAAATAGGATTTATCAATGCTCATACGATTGACAATGTCACCGCCTTTCCCCATTATGTGGAAATAAAGTGGAAAATCTGTCACTATATTCGCTATTTTTCACAACAGACTTTGTTTCCAAGCCTGTCACGTTCCTCTGAAAAAAATGAGTATAAACTCGAATCAGCATTTATTGTGACTATGAGTGAAATTCAGTGAAATAAATATACCAACAAAAGTAATAATATAAGTACATAATGACATGGTCATCAGTGATAGACCATAGATCAATTTACTATCTCTGAGTTAGGGTTTCAGGAAACTAACATTATATCGTTTACCAGTGGAAAAAAGGTTTCTAATACACTTTACCAATATAACAAGTAATGTAAATTAATGAATAAAATTTTCACTTGATATCATTGGGTACTTAAGAAAGAATACCAAATGGACAAATAAAGCCCAAAAATTATCGCGAGTTACGCCGTGGGTACTTAACTAATTTTAACACAAAGCGAGAGACCTGGTGAAGGTCAAAATCCTGGCTGAGGAGTCGTTAGTTTTAGTTGAGTCGTTAAATACAGGAATGTGTATATTTAATGTCGTTAGTTTTATGACAATAATATTATAATGAAAGACGTAAATAGCTCTACTATTAGCCTAGAACCAAACATTCTACCAATTTCATCGAACTATGTTACCGTTAGCAAAGAGAAAATAATACACGATGTTTCTGATCTGTTCATAAGATACTTGAATTTGTTTTCTGCACAGCATGTTTTTAATTTGAATCTTTATTAATGCTGGACTCAAGCAATTTGTTTATATTATTTTGATCGATGTGAATAAAAACATAGATCACGCAAGTATATGTATTCTTCTTATTTTAAGTTGTACAAGTTTACCTTGAAGTATGTACAGAATATTGAACAGCCACTCTACTCTCTACCATTAACAACCATAGACGCTCCTTCCGAAATCGTAACCTCAACTTTCCCACGCACTTATCATCGTGTACCTCCCTCTTTCCCTCAGCCAGACGCCTCGAATGATATGACTGCGTCAGTGTGCGAATCACTCCCTGCCGCGATGTTCTGGAAGGCTCTTCTCACAATTGTATCCACAATTTCCCTTCCGACACGGCGTAAACATCAACGACCAAACATTGCTATTTGGTATCTTCAAAAATCTATTTAAAACTCGTTGGTAAAATTCTTCACGAATTTTGATCATAGAATTTTTTAGGAATATCCCAGATTTCAATAAAAGAAAAACGGGCAGCGTTTGAATTCAAGCATCCTCCAAAAAGTAATAATATGATAGAACATCACGGTATCTGTAATAATATTAAATTGTTTTAAATATTTTTTATTTCAAATTATCTTGTATTTCGAAACAAAAACTGAGGAATATGAAAAGATGATGTTCGATTTGGCTAGCCTGCTCCTGGCGTTAGCTGCGGTTGTGAATGAGCTCTCTCTATTTTTCAGTTTAATCTTTCTAATTATTTTATTTTTTCGAGCTTTTTGTGATCAGTAGTCGTATTTAGATCCCAACTTTCATTGTAGTGTAAAATTCTTTGTTCTGTGTGAGTGTTAAGTGAAAAAACACTACAAACATTTTCTAAGGTTTTCAAACTCAACTGACCAAATACAATTTAATATTGTTTTCATTCAGTGCTTCATTCAAAGGTGTGATAAAGTTTACGTAAGTACAAACGGAATCATAAATTTAACTTCTTGGTGCATTAAAATTAATTATTTTGCTGAATTTAGATTTTCTGGTGCGTATACTATTACATCATTATTAACTTACAAATAACGTACTCTGTTGTTACACTGCTCAAGTTTCGTCGTCGTAAATAGAATTATTCCAATATTTTACCATTTGTTTTCGTGATCTTTTAGTAGTTATTCATTACAATTTAACATAATATTGCCTTAGTTATTGTGGAATTAATTTATCTGCAGTTGTCATCCTAAATTATTTCTGTGATTTTAGTTGTCGGTTTGTTTATTTACTTATTTAAATCCTGCCCCATTGTTGCACCCAAGATATCGTCGCCATATTTCATAGAATTATTACATTATCTTACATTTCGTTGTTCTTGATTCTTTCGTATTTATTTACATTTTAACACAATATACGGTAGTTATTGTCGAATTAATTAATCTCCAGTGGTCGTCCTAAATAATTATTTCAATCATTTTTGTCGTCGGATTGTTTGTGTATTTAATTTATTTATTATCATTTAATTAACATCCTTCATTCAGTGTTAGTTGTCATTTTTCGTGTATTCTCATTTGCTTTTGTCGTTAAGTTGCTAAATATCTCACAACAATGGACACTATCGCATTCCTCAACTCATTCAAAGCTGATCTTCAGAAGGCGTACAATGACTTGGTACAATATATTGACACACGAATCAGTGCGCTGGAAGAGGTCAATAAGAAAACGATCGGCGGTTGGACTACAGTTAGGAATTCTCGCCGTCCTTCCAACTGCTACCACCCGGTTAGACCAACGACACATGCACCACCCCAACTCTTCACTCAGAATAGGTTTAGTGTGTTAGATGACATGTCCCTGTTTCCTCCCTTACCTACTCGTTTCATTCCCTCCCGTCCAGTACCCAGACCTGTTCACACACCACGCACTGGTAAGCACAGCCGCCCAAAATCACGTAAAGTAGTGCTATCCAGAGATGAAATCAACACTTCCACGCAGAAATCAAACGTGCTCATACTAGCTGATTCGCACGGTCGTCAGATGTCCTCCGTATTGCGTGGATTGCTTCCTAGCCAGTTCTCAGTCTCCGGTTTCTTTAAGCCAAACGCTCGTTTGGCTGAAGGTATTCGAGAACTGGACACTTACACTAAAAAACTCACAGAGCGGGACACAGTAATCATCATAGGTGGGCAGAACGATATTAACTTGGGTAGTCATTTCAACGCGTCTGAACATCTACAAAAACTAAAAATGGCCTCCTTGCACACTAACATAGTGCTCTCTAGCCAGCCTCCATGCTACAACGTTCCACAAATAAACCACGAAATTAACCTGCAAATATCTCCCTAACACCTGGCAGACACAAAAATCACATTTTTTGATTTGCAACCACACCTGACTGCCAAGGACTTTACCCAGCACTGTTTACATCTGAGACCGTCTGGGAAACAGCACTTCTGTTCTCTTCTAGCTTCACATCTGACCTCGCATCATCCACCTGCCCCACTACCCACTCCTACACCTCCTCCTGCACCTACCTCATCTCCTCCTCCTCCTACCTCATCTCCTCCTCCTGCTCCTACCTCATCACCATCTCCTCTTCATATCTCGACACCCATTTCTTCTCCTTTCCCCGTTCTTTCACCTACTGCTTCCTCATCTCCCACGTCAACATCTATTCCTCTTGCCGCCCCCATACACAGTTACAACATGCGCTCAGGAGTACGATGTGGTACTCGAATGTGACAATCGCGTTCAGGTGCAGTGTGCGGGTTTGATCCGGAACTAGAGCTGTACCACTTTCAAATTCCTCTCCACAATCTAACGTCGATTCCATTTCTCGTGAGTCACAAACTCTTTGCGAAAATAAAATAATTATATTTCATCATAATGTC
>NNCF01127780.1:168668-199111 GCA_002313205.1 Laupala kohalensis | reverse complement strand
GCTCAAGTATTGACTATTAATAATAAACTAAAACCACTTAAAATCCTTTACAAATTTACAAGAGAGTTTAATGACATAAATAAATCCATATTTATAAATTATTTGCGTGAAGGAACATGGAAAGATGTTTACAATTGCCAAAACACCGACGACAAATTCAATGTATTTATCTCAATATCCCTAAAACATTAAAACTCTAGTTTTCCCATAAAGCGCAAGTTAATTAACACAAAGAAATACAATAGATGGATCACCCAAGGGATAGGAATTTCTTCAAAAAACAAACGCCGTTTATCTTATCTTTCAAAACGCTATAACCAACCACCCGAATTCCATAACTATTTTCGTAAATATAAAACTATTACTGACCATAATCTTTACTACCCACTTTCTCAAAAATCCTAGAAAAATTGTTCTATAAGCGTCTTCTAGATATTTTATCAAAAAATAACATTATCTCTGACGATCAACACGGTTTTAGGAAATCTTTTTCCACTACAAGCGCCATATTTTCCTTCTTAAACGATATTACTCTAGGCTTTGTCTAGGGGCGTGTTTATTGTAACAATAAATCGTGAATTTAGTGTTTTTTCAACTCTTTTTTTTAACACTATACTCAGAATAATCTATAGTTCGATAATAACTTGTACATGTAAATTTACAAACATATTCACATTATATATGTATTATAACTCGCAGCTAACTTTTTATCTTATCTTGGAACTTTTGCTGAAATTTTTGAACNAGGAACTTTTGCTGAAATTTTTGAATCCGCCTCTGCCTTAGGGTCTTTGATCGGAATTGATGGGATGGTCCCTTGCTTGCTTCCGGAGAGTAAATTAGTTTATTGTCCTCCACGTGGTCATACGCAGTTTGTATTGTTTTTTGACAATAAATATAAAAAAATTTAAAGATATAAACAGAAAGTGCGCGAAGGTGAGTTGAAAATAAAGTACATAATATTTATTTAAACTTGACTACATAATAGACTGACTCCACTTTACTTCTGTTCTCAAATAGCTGCTAGATGGAGTTGCCTCATACCTCTACATTCTACACGTTTCACAAAAAAAGGAAGTGTTAATTTGTGTTCTTTGAATATTCTTATGTCAGCAAAAAATTAGCTATGGTTTAAAAAAGTAGCCTCATCTCTGTAGAGCCAAGTCGTAGAACTAAAAATATACTTCAGAGCTCTTTCAAACAAATTTCCGTAAAATATACCATTGGTTCTTTAACTATAAAGTTAGAATTTAGTTACAGTCTCTTCAGAATTTAAATATATGCTAAAAATGCTCGGAATATTACGAAATGAAGGTGACAAACTTTAATAGGAATATTACTTAACGATTAGAGTTCCATCCTTCTAACCACGCTTTCTACAAACGTTACAATGTATTTCTATCAGTAGTTACTCTTTTAGCAGTTACTCCATTAATAATTAATTTTAAAAAACAAGTTTAACATTTCTTTCTTGCTTTTCCGCCATTAATAAATATTTTACCCTGACTGTACGAGTTGGGTAACAAAGCGGTACAGCAATAGTATGTTCGATATATAATCTGATGAATGTAATGATACTTTGAATTTGCTTATTGTAGGTTAGTGTTTCACAACTGGAATTACGAAAAAAACTTGACAATGGGTCTCAAAGGAAAGATTACATGATTCTTCAGGAAAGTAGAGGCTTACTGGAAATCGCTCTCAACGAAGCAGTCAAGATCTACCCATTAGTATTGAACTACAGTCTTTATGAACTGAATAAATGTTTCCGAGAGAGCATTTGAGAATGTATCCACCTTGCACAACGTAGTTACCAAAGAAGATTGCTATGAAGACGACAACATTTATCTCTTATTACTTTAAAGTATTTTTGGGAATCCATTTATGCATAAACCGTATAAGGAAAACTTCAAGGATAATACCCTAAGAAGCATTTCTAAAATGTGTTCCCCCTACTTTTGTGAATAGAAATTACATGATTCTCAATGCATTAAAATCCAACAAACAATCATTTTAAATATTAACAAAATTTTGAATATATCGGTAAAATTATTTTATCTGAAACAACATTTTGTTTAATTTCAAATACAATAATGAAAGTGTTAAGTAATGGTATGTCATTTCATTCTGTTAGGAAGATATAAGAGAAGTGACCATCAATTATGAAAGTTGCGAATGTTTATGTGAATATAAATAATTCGAATTTTCAGTTTTATTATTCCAAACAACACGATAATGTCAAGATATTACGTACCTTACTTTATTTTTGGAACATTAACACATAGTGAAGTTTGTTAACAGTATTACTTCAGAGTGTTGCAAAAAATCAGCTATTACGATCTTACCAACAATTTATGTCAGAATAAGACGTATGGAATATATTTTGTCAATTTTAGAATGCAATGCTACAGATTAACAGATTTATCAAGTGTTGCATCGTGCCTCTCCCATTGACATCCCAGCGTTGCAATTGCAAGAGCACCTACGCCACAAATGGCTTGGAATCTAATTTCTCCCAAATAATTTCGTATAGGTGGAAGAGACCGTTCTTTTATTGGTCGCTGAAACTCCCATGTGGCGGCTGCAACTAAGGCCGACGCCTCCGCGTTTACACACATGGCAGACGACATGGCAGGTACGGGAGAGCCACGGGGGGGTGACGAGCGTTGAGTGTACAGTGGAGGTGGATCGGATGAATAATACAACCACTGCACATTCACCGCCCTGCTAACCCTCCCACCACAGACGATCTCGCCCTTGGTCCTGGCTCCACCATCGTGCCATTTGCTGTCTGTCTCGCGACTGCTTGCCGACTCGCCCGTTCCACGCCTCCGTCGTTTTACTGTTTCTCGCCCTATTCAGCCCTCGTCTCTCATTCCTCGTCGTTTTCGCTCTCCCTTTATTTCAGGGTCGTCGTCCTTCTGTGCTGGTGGAATTACGAGTCTCCCCAAAGGTGGTCCACAGGTCGTCAATAGTCTTTACGACAAATATAAGAACTCTCGAGAGTGATTAATCAGATAAATACTTTAAAACCTCCTATGTTAAGCCTTGTTTGTAGTTAATGGCTAGGGTTCAGGACGCAAGTGCCAATCAAGTGCAGGACTCAAGTGCTAACTTTATCGTCCATTCTATTGACCTTTCAAAATGCACAAAAGTACTCCTTTTCAAATCATACCTCTTATAATGATACTCCTTTTGAGAAGGGATCTAAGATTTTCACTTAGTGATTACTATAGCTCATTTTTATCTACATGTCATTCCGTTGACTTAACTTCTCCAAATTCCGCACATAACTGCATTACGTGGGTCTCTGCACTGATGTATCACATCCATCGCCCTACCCAACGTTCCGGCTTATGTGACAATATTCGTTCCATCCTTACCCAGCATACTTACATGCCATTGGCTACACATTACTTCGTTACTCTTTCCATTACTCGCTCTCTCCTGTACCCTTTTTCGTTTCTCTTTAGAGCTAACTGCTTGATCTCTTTTCACTACAACTTCCACCTAAAGCACTTTCTTGCAGACACGCGCGTTCCAGCATTTCACTATTCTACATCCTTCCTTTCTTCCTTCCTCAGCGTCCTCCTCGTCGACGCTCTCTTCAGTATCGCCGTCTCGCCACGCGCGTCCCGGTGGCCGGAGTCCGTCCGTCCGTCCGTCCACCCACCCGCCGCCGCAATCTGCCGGGCGCCATCGCTCAGCGGGGTAGCAGGTGTGCGGGACGGGGGCGAAGGGGACAGGGAAGATGACTTGGCGATCGATCAGTGGCAGAGCGGTGGCGCGTGAGAAGTTACGAGTAGGCAGACGGGCAGGGCGGGGTGGCCGCCACCGCCGCAGGCGTTCACTCGCCGGAGCCTGCCCGGCACGCACCGTCGACCGCGAGCACTTGCAAGAGGCGGAAAGACGAGGGAGCGACGCGCACGAAGCGAGGAGGACAAGGGATGACAATGCTACTGGGTTTTAGTACATCACTCACTCTCGCTTCATAAACACCGGCACGAGACATGAATTCGACGCTGATATTCGGGTCAGGAGAAATGCCGTAGAAATCTAGTCCCTCTGTGGGAAGAAGAATATTAAAACAAATTACTTCAATTATATAGAATCTTTCTGAGTTACGCATTTATCGAAATGGAGAGAATAATAGTTAGTGGATGCATTATTGGGATTTAACACAGCACAGAAATAAAGAAAGAGATGAAAGTAAACAAATTAGGTTGGAAATTGTTGGAAGACATATCGGAACTTTAACAGAATTGGGTTATTTGAATTGTGAAGGTTGTTAGATCTAGAAGGAAGTATATATTTTAAATATGAAAGAAACAAGAGGTATAATTAAATTGTTCTTGCTTCTAATCTATATGATAGGACGGACTAGGAAATTCTACATCAAAAATTAACAGATACGTAATTACGAAAGAAATAAAGAAAAAAACAGAAAAAAATCTCATTAAATGTTAACTCTAGGATAAATACTCACTCATAAAATGCGGAAATTCATTCACAAAGAACGAAAATAAAGGATAAATACGAAATATTGTCGTCCCGGAAAAACTACGACGTAACTAAAATATTTTGTAGAAGTCTCGTAAAAAGACTTAAGTCACAAATGGATATAACAAGAGTCAAATATGCGAAATAGAAACTAAATATAATAAAATATGGGAGACATAAGAAATAAAATGTTTGTGTATGATTTTCAAATACGTATAAGTTATTTTTTACGAAATAATATACAGGATGTATCAGTTATGCTTCAGTGAGATGGAATCGAAGAAAGTAAAATGTGATCAAACTTTGACATCGAGAACGAATGTCACATCGAGGAGATCGGAGAGAAATACGAAGCAAAATAGGATTCGGAGAGCAAAGCGACATGTTGCAGAACGATGAGAATTCCCAGCTAACGTTTCCCCAAGAGGACTCGTGCGGCGACTGCGGTGGCCACTGCATCGACAGATAGGAGATCACAGTAGAGAACAGCGAGCTACGTGGTGAGTGAACCCGGCAATGTGCATTAGAGAAGCCAGTTGTGGCCGTGTGTAGTGGTGACGTCAATGGCACCTCGGTAGTGGTTAGAGAGATAACGCGGGTGAGTCCGCAGTGTTGTTGACAACGCTGGTGAGTGAGTTACACCAGAATTGGACCGTTTGTACGGATGATCTTGACGAAATCTGGAGAGGACATAGTACTTCATGAAAACGCGCACATAAGAAGCTGATCCCGGATATACGTTTGTGGAAGGCGAAGGTGAACGGGTGGTTTAATGGCTAACACCCCTGCGCACAAGCCGGAGTTCTGATTTCGGCACTCTGCTCGTCGCCATTTTTATCAGGCCGAAGTTATCACACAGATTTTTCGCCATTTAATCATGTGTTGTTGACATTAGGTGGATTAACTTAAGTTCTCTCCAATCAATACTGTAGCTTCAACCTACTATCACACCTTCTAATCCTACTATCATCTTTCATGCACGCCAGTTAACTCGTCCCTTGGATGAAATTAAGAAGAAAGGAAGCGGTTGAGGTGATTGGAGATACTTCCAAGAGGCATACAGTATAACGCGGCAGATTAAGTAGAAATAACAACAAAACACTCTCTCTTTCTTCAACATGCTCACACTTTCCGAATCCATTGTCATTCCATAACCCAAGGATTATTCCCACCTGATTTCTGTGGTAAGAGGAATGACACATGTTAGTCACACAACACGAGAGAGATTAGGATTCAGGTCAAAATTGAAATTAAGAAAGTAAAACAAAAATTGAAAGTTACTAAAATCACCCAAAGATTTCGGTTAACTAGGGGTAGTGTGTGCCGCCTCCAATTAAGTTGACAATATAAATGTGAAGCTTTAAATCACTAAATGCTATATAGCTTAATTGTGATATCGAAACCCTGGACCCTCGAATTGCTGAATCTTCAAAACGGCAGATGGGCACAACCCAGTTCAGTTTAAAAATAAGTTGATGAGGAAGATGATTAGTGCAAACGATAAGGACACTAAAAAGACCTCAATGTAAATATATAATTTTTTAAGAATGAAGTCTTTGGTGGCAGATGCACGAGGATTTAAATACTAAATATATTCTTCGAGAAATATCGTTTCGTTTTACTAATTCTTCTCGAATGAGTAACCTTTACGACCCATGTGATAGAAAAATGTAAGTCATACTTTTCATGAGTTAACGCACTTTGACGTTCGCTCTGTAATGGTACAGTTTGTGAACGACAGAAAGAGGTTATCTGCTTTTGTAAAGTGTTTAAAACGAAATGTTTTTAAGCCCAACCAACATAGGAATACTAAATTAACAATATTCGTTTTCTACGAGCTGTTTCCGTATTATTTATAAATCTGCAACTGTGAGCAGAATGAGCGAAAGTTACAAATACAAATGTAATCTTTATATAGGGACGCGTATATCTGCCATTAGTTCAAATGTTCGTTAACTGGTGGGAGCCATAAATTTCAACCGAAAACATTACAATGATCTGTACGCGTGTCACAGAGAATATTATTCAGAGTCAATAACTACTACACGAACCATGTTTAGCAATAGACAGATCTAAATATCAAAGTTACTTTTTGACATTTCGCAATACATTTTTCCACAAGTTACAACAATAACAACGAATGAGAACAACACATGCACAGGAACGTTGGCGGGTAGATTAATTGCAAAATACACAGTTCTTCAAATCACAAATCCCTTCTAACTCTCAGTGATAAAGGTTGAAACAATACTTCTCTGTAATCCGGTTGTATCATTCATTCTCTTAATTGAGTTTGTGATAGACATTACATAAAAGAGAAACACAAAATAATTTACTCTCTTCCATTATCCAGAATCGTATTTTGTGACAATTTAATACAAAAATAATTGATGACTTCTTTATGCTATTCAAATAACGACCAACTACTAAAAACAAATTTCTTAATTTATTACTAATTATATAATATTAACAATTAAAATGGAATCAGGTAGAGAAAGTAAAAGTGCGACAAATACCGTCAGGTGAAATGTGAAATAGGGACTCTAATGAACAATCAGAAATTAAATTATGCTATTACTTTTTTTAAATTCTGTAGCTTTCTGCATCATAACCTTGTGAATGAAGTTTTTACAGGAAATAAAAACAAAACGGATACTAGTGTTTATCTCTTCATTGTAATTTAAGGTACATAAAACTAGCATATCTAAAATATATTTTTAAGATGTTAACGTTACTTTTTAACATAAAAGTTTAGAGTTAACAGAATGAGTTCAGTAACAGATCTATACCTTCAGTTCAGCTGCAAGGGTTGGGGAAAAAGGATATTTGATGTTTTTTTAAATCATAGTCAGTTATTTTCCTCTCATTTTGAACACAAATCTGAAAAATTTCGTCCAACTTGAATAAAACCGTAGATTTGTATGAAAGACAAAGACAGTCACATGCTCTCTTCTTTATATAGAGATATATTTTCATTTTTTAATTTAAGTTAATAAAGAACATCCATTAGTGAACTTATGTTTCTTCTCGTAAGTCGCTCATTATATCATTATGTTGCGTCTAATTCAAAGCAAATTCAGTTAAGATTGTATGGCGTAAAATACGCGTAATTTTTTTATTTCTTCTATGTTTGTATTACATGTTAGACTTCAAGCTGTTAAAATTAGAAATTCACACAACTAATTGTGTAGGATTCAGCTTAAATTTGTTAGTACCGAAAAAATACCCGTTTTTGACATTAGTACTAAGGATGTTATTATCAACCGACCCTTTGCGAGTGAAAAGGAGGCTATGGGGCCTTCCAGACAATTTCCACTTTAGTTTAGGACATTACAATTATTTTTGGCGTTATGCGATAATTGTTAAAAAATGTCAGGATAAATAATAAAATGTATCTCAGCAACTAATTAACGTACAACGTGCATTGTTATGTTGTAGTTTTTGTTATTGCAGCGGCTACATTTTAAAACAATAAAAATAAAAAAGTTACTCTTCGCAATAATTATTGCAAAAAATAAAATAGTTGTTTTCTGAGATTTTTATGATAACTAATTTAAACCTACGTCTCATATTATTGGTTTTATTAAGACCTACAATTCGCTCATTTATTTTTTGTTGAGAATCAATATCCGAGACACCAAATTAAATTTCACGAAAGTCGCAAATTTTGCACCTTGAGGGCTTATTGCAAAAAAATTTCCTACTCTACGATCCTTCAAAAGACTTGGAGGATCTTGGTTTTTGTATTTTACACAAATAACAATTTGTAATATCATCCTTCATAAGTTAATATCCGCAAGAAGAAGTCTGACAATACACGAGGAAACAACAGGAGAAATGAATATTTTGCGAAATGAACTTAAAGATGATATGGTTGGATGGTAGGCAACACCCACCTCTCCGTGGATGATGCTGCGTACCAAAACGGTATGCAGCAGAGAGGGGATAAAGTATTGTGATGTAATAATTACACAGTATAAGAAATTTATGGTTTTACATGAAATGTCATGCAATATTTATGAACTGTAACATACCTTTAATAAAAAATAAATACAAATACAATTCTCGCGCTTTTGTTCATATCCTATTTTTCGTCCCTTCTAGTTCGTACTCTGACCATTCTCCTCCCTCGCATGACGAGAACACCTACCACCTTCTCCGTCACCTTCCCTTCCTTCGACCTCTGTAAAGCGGCTTTCCGTGAGAGGTAGCGGCAACCAAGTGGCTCTCCCCGCAACCGCAGATGGCCGCTCAAAAGTTAGGTTGCAGTTAGCCCGCCCGATATTCCCCTTTATGAGCGCTTAACCCCTAGCGCTTGGAAATTTCATATTGACGGCAAGCGTTGGTTCGCGGGATGGAACTGTTGTGTCGGATCGCACACAATGCGCACGGTGCGCTCTGAAGGGCTCGGCCGCGCTTTCACAAGGAAAAGCATTTTCAATCTATTATCGACGCTCAATTCAGCTTTTACTGAGCACTCTCGCATCGTTTTTTTTTAGCTCCGTTCTTGATGACAGTGATTGTTTTCTATGGGTAGAAGAGGTTGAGATTTACAGTATCTGATAATGTACTATTGAGTCCTGCTTAAATCGAATAATTTTGATTCGCACGACTCTCAAACACTATCAGCACATAAGCTGATAATTTATTTTTATTGAACTTTCGCGCATCACCTAATCCTACTTCAATACTCCTACATGAGTACTCTCTTGTTTTAAAATCTAATTCCGTTTCCGTTCATCTTTAGGGTGGGACACGAGTTTTTAACTACACTTTCCCAGTGCAAACTATTGGCCAGACAGAAAAGTAGATTTGTCTCTGAGGCGTACACGCTGAGTTGTACACGTACAGCTGTAGGAATATTAAAACAGGACAAGGCGAAGAATACCAAGTATACCAGTAAATAACACTCGTCAAAATCCTATAGTAATGAAGAACCAGAAGATAACCCTGACGTATTCGTGAAACTTCGTTTCATTACTTATTTGTATTTCGAGAGATTTTATCGCTACTTACCAAGTATAATTAAAGGTTTGAAGTCTACTAGGAAATTTGCAACTCATCAGAAATTCCGGAGTATTAAGTCAACGTCCCGCCACATAATTGCCGCTGCATTACCACAGAGCCGCCACTCCAGCGAACGTTTATGAGTAGCAGTTTCCAGTAGGCTAATGATCTGCATCGAAGTTCGTCTTCAGCGGCTCTTCACTAACGCGACCTACCAAGGAACAAGCGTCGCTCGCTAAGAAGATTTCAATTGCAAAGCAAGATAATTAATGACCAAATTGTGTACCGCCCCGTGTGTCTGCCCTTAGGGAAATTCCTGGTGGTTTCCGGGCAGAAGGGTTGCGCGACCCCAGTGCATTGGTCTGAACCGCACCACGGAGGTGTGCAGAGGCCAAAGGGTAGCATCAGGGGTACGCAAATAGTGTTTACAAACACACTTTTGCAAGTGTATATACTTTGATTGAACACAAATCGCTTCATTACTGAGCTGCATATTACGAGTCTAAAAATAAGGTGGAGTAATTTACTATTTCAATAAACCAGTGTTTACTAGCTTCATACTGGTCAACGTTCTTATCCTATTCTTGGCCTATTCGACGAGCCCGCATTTTTTAGTTATAATTTAAATGTACAATATTCAACTCAGAATTACCTTACAGAGCTTCGGCTATCAATTTTCCCCTTCTATTTCAATCCACTATAAAGATACATTTTCAATATACTTAATTACTGTTCTGCAATGGGTACCATTGTTCACTGACTTTATGCAATACGTGAAATATTAGATTTAAGTTTCAAAATTTTATGCTATTTCAAGAAAGAAATTTTTCGCCAATCTAGTTGACATAACCAGGGACATATGAGTAAGTGGGTGGTTGAGTCGAGAATTACTGACCACTTTTCATTATCGAGATAAATGCAAAATTATATTTTTTCTGGTGATTGCGTAATGCACCCGTAATAACTGGGAATTTTCTATATGAAGGGGCGAGGTATAAAGGTGATATCCATCAATTTTTGAAATAAAAGCTGACATTCTATACACTGAATCATATTGAATCACATTTACTTTCTGGGTAACTAACGTGCTCAGTGCATGAGAAAAGGAGTTATAAAGGTCCAGTTAAAAAAAAAATGTAAGGAAAAATGGTAGTGTCTCCTGCAAAATTTTAGAAAGTGGACTAATTTCCAGACACGACCACTTTATATTCAAGTGTGGTTGCGCGAGTTATGATACGAAAAGAATGTTATTCTTCCAATTAATCGATAGATCCAAAAATTTATTCGAGTTTTCTCATGTCTGAATGTGGAAATTATAAGGCAAAATATATCTCCAGACTCTTCCTGCCATAAGCCCCACTCTACTTGGAATGAAGTTTTGTAAACCCCTGATGAAGGTCAGAGGGAGAAGAGGATGTTGCGTTGGTGCGACGCTCAACAAGTAGATCTAATTGCACGAGACAGCGGTCGCATCCTCGTTGCCACAGGTCTTGTTCGTCGCCTGCGGACATTCGCATCGTCTCTATTGCTTCCCCAGCGTACGAAGTGCTCTCGAAAGATGTGGAATCAGTGCTTTTCATTTCAAAGAATAACCCCAGTCAACCGTAGAAAATTAAAACTGATTTCCCGGTAATATTACTGCGACGCAGAAGATAATTTCACAATGAAAACGCGAGTAGAATATCAATTGAATGCCTCGGAGTTAAAATCATTTCTCCTAACTGGAAATGTAAGAGTTTTAAATTCTTAACAATATCTAATGATTTTGTGGTCACGTAATAATTTTTGCAACGCGCGACTTGCTAAATTGGAATCCTCCCGTCATCTTTCCACAGATAATTTACTTGTAATAATCTAAAGGAATTACGGTGATTATTTGTATCTATTAATTAAAGTCAACTGCACTTTACAGCATGTATTGTCCCAGTAATTAAATATTTTATGTCTTGTATTACAATAATATACTTATGTTTCCTGAAAAATGTGCAATATCGTTTGTTACTATATAAAAACGATGTTTTATGTTGAATAGAATTTAGCAAACAACCGCAAACCACAAACCGCAACAGATGGTTGCGTCATCCCGTCCGTCTTCTGTCATTCTATTTACATGTTGACGAAGTAGTCTTGACTCAAATCTACGTACATTCTCTGTCACATAAAATTTTAGATTTCAAAATCATTCGTAACTATTACACATTCATACAAAAATTTTGAAATGAATTAAAACTGTTTTAAGACGAGGAATGAATAAAAAATAGCGATATTAACAAGAACAAGTTTTTATCAATAAAATTTAAAGATTTTTAAAATAATTTAATCAATTAAAATTTCTACAATTAATTAAAAACGCTTAATTTATTTAAACTTTATTTCGCCGTGCCAATCAACACACAATCTTCCTAGATTTTATTTTATAATTTGCGAATTTATATAAACTTATTCTTCAAATGATAAGTTCTGAAGAAAAACTTTCTGTTTGCGTTCTAATAGCGATAGAATAGATACAAAAGTGCACATCACCTAGTTTATCACTTGATGTAGCAACACGCAATAGATTTTTGAATTTTAGAAAAATGATGCTTTTCAGTGCTAATTTGATTATTACAAGTGTGTAAGTTCTTAATATTCTACAAAAACCTTAAAAACATTTTAATACAAATCAATATAATATAATATAATAAACAGGCCAGTGATAAATAATAGGAGGAGATCCAAGTTGTGACTCCACAAACCGAATATTGAAATCCCGCTCCCAATGCAAGTAGTGAACGACCGCAAAAAGGAACAGAGTAAGATAGAGATTTCGTTTAACTTGACTTTCATTGTGACATCAGTTTCATATTAAAACCCTTGTCATTAAAACTATATAATTCTCAAAATAAATAAAAAATCTTGCATTTAGTCTATAAGTTATGAACAATAAATAAAATGTATTAAACACCACAATGTCATACGAATATTTATACAATAAAATATCAATTTACTGCGATAATTATAGTCTCGGTTTACGTATTTCTGCATTCCAATTATTGTTACGACATTTTCCGTATCATAATCGTAGTTTGTAGAACTGTATGTAGTTATTTCATGTAATTCTATGAGCTTTCAAAATTGCATGCCTTATTTGTTTCCTGCACTCGAAATGTGTTTCAAATGCTATTCACAGTTAACCGTTGATAGTTTGAGTATCAAAACTAATTTCAAAACAAATGTTAGTCGAAAATTTAATTCAGATATAATGTCTGCGATAGTTATATGACTCATTTCATTGCTTAGTTCAATGATTAATTTCAAAAAAATGAATTTAAGTACCTGTTGTAAATTGACTTTCTGGCGAAATAACGCATTGTATTCATAAAAAATGAGTGTGAAAAATATATTCAATTACATACCAGATAGGTATCCTTAAAGAGCATGCCTTGCCTGAATTTGAATAATACACATTTCATCGGTATGGTATTGTTCGCATGTCAAATATTTGCCTTTCATAATTTCCACAAAGTACTTATCCGCTCATCCGTCACTGTCTCTGTACAAAGCATACGCAAGTATTGGACACAAATATTGGCGGAACATCCATAGAAACATGATTGCAAGGGTGCGCCTTGGAACGCCATGGGGAATGACGAGTCGCGTGGGCAAGGCGTGGGTGAGGGGTGGGTGGACGGAATATTAACAAACGAGGAACCAACACGAGGTCGAGGATGGGAGTGAAACGCGAGCATGGCGTTGTGGCAGCACAGCGGACCGGAAGTGGGCGGAGCGGAAACGGGTGGAAGTGGGATGGTGCGGGAGCGGGTGCAGAAGTGCCACTCGCAGCCGAGTGGAACGAGGGGCGCGCATGATCATGGAAGGGGGAAAGGTGGGCAGGGCCTCCACACGAGCGAGACAGTGGAGGGGGTAAGAAAAAAAAACGCTTTACAGGTGGACAAAGGCTGGAAGGGGGAATAAGAAATACAAAGAGGAACGTGGTGGGGGTGGGTGGAGGGAGCAACGGAGGTACCTGAAGGCGCGCATAAGCACAGAACCATTGGTGGAGGGGGATGTGTTAGAAGAGTAGACGCAATTGGTTCGTGAAACACTGGAATGAATAAGTAGGCTTGGGAAGGAGGAATAATAAATGAGAAGTGGGGTGGGTAGAAACAAAGCGTAGACGCAGTTTCGTGTGCGCATAGGTACAGGAAGAAAAGGGGAACAGCGTGTTATTAACTAAGCAAGATTTTATGCAAGGAATACTCAATGAATAAAAAGGAGAAAAAAATATTGATGGCAGAGATCGAGGGAGGATAAAGCAGGCTAAATGAGCAGAGACGGGGAGGGAGCAGATGGGCGCAATAGTCGAAGCAGTCGGAGTGCGCATAGACTCTGGTGAAAGGGGACGTGGACGTAAGTCACGAAACACGCGGGGGTTTTGGACTACGAGATGAGAGGGTAATTTGAGCCAGTGCATTATGCAAATGAATATGGAATGCGCTCGGATCGAGTTGGTAGGGAGAATCGATAGGTGCTTGAAAAATAATGAAGATGATTCCGTATAAAGCACGAGGCAAATTGAAGACGATAATATAAGAAAGATGAGATTAAAAGGAAAAGTAGTAAAACACGTAGGGATACCTATCTTTAAAAAAAATTATTCCGGGAAAGCTTTGTCACAAATGGGAATGAAATGAGTATATTTTTTTCGAGAGAGACATTTCCGAGAGAAAGGCTTTGAAGGGAAAAAAAACTTTTTTAAATCCCAACGATTATTATAACATTCCAGTCTAAATAGGACAATTTATTTATAAATATTTTACAAAAACCATATTGTGGTGAAACCCTATTCGTCGTTATCATTTAATGACGTGCTTTGTGCATATCACGTCCTGAAATATTCAACCATTTCCTGTTATTACTTTTAATACGAGCTAAGTAATACAACAATATACATATTTTTTTAAATTTTTTTGGGGGACAATGATCGCATGGTACTGCTATTAAAATATTGGGAACCACAGACTAACTTTATGGATACGTAAAATTTTAACCAATTACTGAAAATATTATGTCTTATGCTTGGCAGAAATAATCAAATTGTTCACGAGCTCAATGTATACTGAGATAAAGGAGTCAGAATTACGAGGAGGAAAGAAACGAAAATGAAAACATTTATATTAGAAATGAAGGCATTGTAGAAAGAAAATCTAATACCGAAGATAACAAAAGCGAAAATTCTCTCGTAAATATAGCGGTGGTGAAGGCAACGGCGCGTGTGTGAAAATCCGGTTACCACTCGTTAAGAGACGCGCGCTTATTCGGTTATAATAGACAGCAGATATCCTGGTGAGCGGCAGCGGCGTGGCACGGCACGGTGCTGAGCGTTGGCCACGGACCGGTGTACACACCGCGTGGCTTCGCGCTGCTCACCGCGCCTCACTGCTCTTGATCGACGATGCGATTCTGATCGAAATCTGCCTGTATTGTATTCCTCTCTCACTTCTCTCTCTTCCCCACAGCCACCAAGTTTGTTTCAGATTTGTGTTTCATTACTTCTGCGATAACACGTGTTCTCTATTCATATTCATCTCATTCAAAAAGTGGGTCATAAAATAAATACTTTGCTTCATTTACAACAATTTTTTCAGTTACTCATACAATAATATATTTAGCTTAACCCACTGAGGAAGATTAAGAATTTTTTCTTTAATGTGACCAGAAACTGTAGTATTAAGTCCATGTATTTTGACCATGTCGGTCATGATGTATCTGTCATTTCATTCTCGTTACTAATTTTATCTTGTCAAATATTTATTAATTTCATATGGATTATATATTTATGTAACTTCTCGTCAACATTTGGATTCTGATCCGAGTATTAAATTGTTGCATCTTTTTTATACATAACTTAAGTAAGAATGTATTTCAGAGATTGTAATCTATAGCATTTCTTCCTGTTTAAAAATGTTGGAAAATCTTGCCGTTGGAATTACTATGTGAATCACAAAAGGTTGTATGCCCCATTGTAGAATTTTTGAAATTGTAATAAATAAAGGGTGCTTAGTGTTCAACAGAATATAAAAATTCGAAATGTTTTAATTGGAAAGGAATATACGGGGGTTGGATCTTATGACTGTATGACAGTGCAAGGCAATTTCTTTTAAGAGAGATCCTCTATTTATTTAAGAATCGACATGATGTAATTTAAAAAGTATTTTTTTAAATTATGAAATTATTTACAAATTTTATATAATTTGCCTTGTAAATTTGACAATGTATCAACGAACTGAAGTTAGTTGTTATCCAGGTAAAAAATTTCAAATCTAAAGAAACAAAACAAGGGGATACTTATTACAAATAAAAAATGACTAGTTTTGTATAAATCACCACGTGAAATCGAAAGAAAAAGTCTTTTAATACGCAAGCAAGAAAACTATCTAGTCAGTTTACGTTTATTCTGAATTATTTCGAAATTGCTGGTTGAAGAATTCTGAGAGCATTATATTCCGAAACTTCACCTTTGACTTCACCTTTGGAATCAAGTTATAGTGACAAAGTTTTGTGAAACTGATCGAATGAGGACTGCAATGAGTTGAGGCGTGGAGTAAAAAAAAATTAAGGTAAAAATATTACACAATCCTTCAGGAATTCTATAGAACGAGAAGTTCTTCCACCAAGTCGGCGCCTCCACGTTCATTGGAATTGGAGATGAAAATATTAGTCACTTTTCTATACTCACGACAATTTTAACCCATCAAAGCGAGATAAACTGAACATTTTCCCCAGAAATCAATCATATTATCAGTTTAAAAACACCATCTTAGTAGCTTTGTACCTTCAAATTAAACTTGTAAAATACTTCTCCATGTTAAAGGTCCTTATCTTTAATCTCAATTCGCTGCTCTTTTGCCCCATAAAGAATAAGTTACATGACATTTCCGTTTCCGTATTTTCCTGTTTCTTGTGATTCTTTTTCAATCAAATGTGGTATTCACAGAATTCCTTCCTCCGTTGAATATAACATCGCGGTTGAATACAAGACCGAATAAGACACATTGCTTTCTAAAGAAGTTTTAACGAGCAAGCAGACGGCAAAGGAGACTTTTTTAAACTGTCTTGTAAAGAACATAAGATTTGAAAACATATTTAGTTAGGAAGTCTTATCGTCTAACTCGGTAGTATAACCAAGGAATTGCCGGTGTTTATTCAACAACGTTATGAACGGTTGCAGGATACCACAGGTTAATTTAATGGTTTTAATACCGGATAGTGAAATATACCAACTACGAGATCTACAATTCAAATATTATAAACATAAAAAATAAGACGGCCAACCATGGAATTAAAAAACTTAAAAAAACTTCAAATCACGCAAAAAGAAGAAATTGTATACGTTCTACATATTCTCATTGAATTTAATTCAATTTTCCGTTTAAAACTTTCCATCCTGGTCCGGGTTTTGCTCCGGTTTTCCTTCGAGTAGAGGTGGATTTCTTACACCGGTTCTCTAGGCTTTGTCTAGGGGCGTGTTTATTGTAACAATAAGTCGTGAATTTAGTGTTATTTCAATTCTTATGATTTTTAAACACTATACTTAGAATAATCTATAGTTTGATAATAATTTGTACATGTAAAATAAATGTTTTGTATTAAATTACCAACATATTGACATTCTATTAGTATTATAACTCGTAGCTAACTTTTTATCTTATCTAGGAATTTTTGCGGAAATTTTTAAATCCGCCTCAGCCTTAGGGACCTTGATCGGAATTGATGGGATGGTCCCTTGCTTGCTTCCGGAGAGTAAATTAGTTTTTTGTCCTCCACTTGGTCATACGCAGTTTGTACTGCTTTTTTGACAAAAAAAATTATTATAATAACCACACTGAGTTTGCGTACTGCATGAGAAAGATGACGCACATAAGATGTTTTGAATGCAAACGAGTTTCCTGACTACGTAACGATTAATCTTCAAGTACAGCGTGTCCAACTGACGGTCGCGGGTCTTATACCGGCCGTGAACTATTTTTTTATGACCCATGAGTATATTTTACATCAAATTTTTCATCAAACGTTGGGGGTCTCAACTTTGTGTTATAAACCTGTGCAGTCAGAATTAATATTTGACGCGGCATGTTCGGTGAGAGAAAATAGAAAATTGTGTTCAGAAATATCCCATCATACATTTTATTATAGTACTAAATATTTAAAAAAACTTTCTTAAACTGAAAAAAAATTTTTTTTTTAATTTTTCCACCTCGAAAGAATATAAATCTGTTGATGATGATTAAAATATTGCCTTTCAAATAAATAAATATGGCATTACGTTAAGTCGTCGGGCAACATTTTGCCAAACGCTATTCCGTGTTGGTCCGAGCGATACAAAGAGAATAGAAAATGCCCCGAGGACTAAATATAAGTTGGACAGTGCTGTTCAAGTACAAAGATTCATGCTTCGTAGTGCTAACATATAAAAACGTTATCTACAACTTTATATAATTAATCATACAAGAAAAAATTATAACAATACAAATATAAAAATTGAAAAAACATAAAAAGCGTCAGGAAAAAGTAGCCTTTCTCATTTCCAATATATACAACAAAACTAGTGTAAGATTTGCGTCTAACATTTGCCTGTCACACCATAACTTTCCCGGGTCTTTTCTCTTGATTATGGCATTATGATATTTATAAGCGAATTGTTTACCTGATGCCTGATACTGTCTGCCATTTATTGATTGCAAACATTATCCACTTAATTGGAAATAAGTATATTATCCACAGTTTCTCTGTAGATGTCCCTAAGTAATTTAGTGTTTTCTGTCAGTATCCAGTTGTTTGCGTGACCAATGAATACAAACCAAATAAATGTAATTTCCAATTTATATAGCATTAATATTTCTGGACTCCAAACGTCGGATGAAGTTCGGCATTCATTCCCTAACTTCTATTACACCATAATACAATCACATTTCATTCCTACAATTCGCGTATCACAGCTTCCCCGCAGAGACAACCAACTTCAGCACTCTCGTTTGCACATCGCCGCAGTTCTCGTTGTGTTTTCACCCCCCGTTCCCTCCTCCTCTTCCTCCTCCTACACTCACATCGCCGCAGCACGCGAACTCCCCTCTCCTCCCTTCCCTTCCCGACCACCCACTACCCCACTCTGATCGATGCTCCGCGCACCAGATAAGTGTTCTGATTAAATTGGCTGCGTAATTAATACATGGACGATGAGGCTTACAGCCGCCTTCCGATCGGAGCTCCGCGTTTAAAATGATATACTACTGTCTCATCGCCCGCGCGCATTGGGAAAGTGGGTGGATGCGAGTGAGACGGACAGATTGGGAGGGGGGTGGTGGTGAAGGGAGGAGGGACGGGGTAGCGGAAACATTCGCGCATCGGGTCGGCGATCGCGTAATTGCAGTGGGCATTCGACAAGGAATGAGGCTGTGTGGTCGGAGGCAGGGGATTTTACTTTCCTCAGATGATGGTCCTTTTCACGAAACTTCTCTTTTCAGTTAATGAAACATTCCTTTTGAGTTCGAATACGCAAACTTATAATTTGAAATTACTGCCTATGCGGTGAAACAAAGGAGTCAATTAAACGTATTGAAATGTGTAGAAAGAGATATTAAATTACTTATTTTCAAGTTATAACAATCAAATATTTCAAATTTATATTTTAAATAAGCTCATTTATAATACTGAATGATTTGTAAGGGGATTCAAAATTATTCAAAACACAGACAAAATTAGTATAAGATATTTATTAATTCCGTTTTTATTATTGGATTTTTCAGATTTCTGAGAAGGGAACATGAAATGCGTGATTAACGGATAACTCAGGATTGAAAGAATGCAAAATTAACTTAAGAGTTAAAGTTCGAGTATATTAAGATTCGAGATCTTAAATTAAGAGTATATTAAGATTCGAGATCTTAATATACAAATACAAGATGATTTGTGGGGTTTTCATATACATTTTATGATTTGCTTTTGGGTAAAGCATTAAACTATAACCTAAAACATAATACATATTAAGAGTTTTAGAAATTGAGTATTCGATTCTAGTGCTGGATCCATAGTGGATGGTAACGGTATCGTTATACTGTGAGATCCAGTAATGAGAGTGACTGTGATGGGACATTTGATGTGATATAGCCAGTAAAACTGAAGTGGAGAACGACAATAGTAATTTTAGTTTTGACGACGTGTTAGATATCATTGTCACCAATTACATTTGACTACACAGGTAAGTTCATTTCCTGTTGAGATGAGGTATGAAATGTTGTAACAAAATTAAAAGGAGAATATTATTAAAGTGAAAGCGAAATAGTGAGGGAGTATCTTTCCATCCAATGATTTCGTACGATTATGGTACAGAGTATACAAACACACGGATATATACCGTTGAAGATCATGAGATAGGCTTTATTTACAGCGTTGTTAAGGGGGGGGGGTAGAATTGAGGGCAATGATGATAGCATGCGGCCTGGTTCAACGATGAAGGAAGCGGCGTGAAAATGATAGCAATAACCACATCGAAGGTATGATTGCAGTGACGGCGATACACCACAACAACACATGATGTGGCGATGTATCTGTAGGGAAAGCACGAGATGGTGTTGGGGATGAACTTAGAGGACATAGAATGAGAGGAAAACGCACCGTGAACGAAATTTTTGTGTGAGAAATGAAAGAAAAGTATTGGGGATGCACATTATTATTGGGGAAGATGATAAAAATAAAATCAAGTGGAGGAGAAACTTGCATCCCTGAGGCGTTTACGGGGATTGAATGTAGAGGGGACGACAGGAGGATGTGTATTAACGTAAATGTAATGGGTGATGTTGACGGGAATGTGTGGAGAATGAGGGTGAAATATTTGGAAAGGTGTGAAACATATTTTTGTTGGGGGTATGAAAAGTGACGGAGACGAAGGATGAAGAGAAAGCAGAGATTAGGAAGATTAACATAAGAGCTGAACGGTACAAGAGATGGATAAGTCAAATAGGCAGATGCGGCGACTTAGCAAAAGCGATGGAGCGTCACGGCGTATGCAGAAGACGCAGCGCCGGGTATGGGTGGATACCTCTTTGGGTGAGAGTAGTTGGAGGGACTAAGAGTGGAATGAGGAACAGGAAAGGGATGGAAGTCGACACAGAGGAGAGCGAGCGGGGTGAGCAGAGGGTGCAGGGCAAGCAGGGTTGCGCAAAGGTTTTGCGCAACATCTGCGAATCACGAAACGCTACCTTTCTGCATTGAACTCGAAACCTTACACTGAGGAAGGCATTAAAGGCAATTAGTTCTGAATACGAAATTTTGGAAATCTTACCACTCATCTCAGATTTGAGTTATAAATACACCATTATCTTGCATGAGAAATGTGTAAAACGAAATTACATTTTATAATCTTTCATTTATCTAGTTTTCTTTTAAACGTATGATATTTGACAACTCATATATTTTAGAACACAGCCGTAAAGGGTTTAAGGAAGTACAAGCGTAGGTAAAATTTAATAACTACAAAACCTGAAATCGGCATAAATAAGCAGAGTAACTTGTACTTATTGTGATTTTAACTTGTAAAACGTATACCTCACCGGCCATTTAAATGAAATGATTGTTATTATAATTGATGGTGTAATACATTGCGTCTTATGGAGAAAAATAATTATTTTCAAAGAAAAACCAACTTTACAATCACTGCAACTGTAGATACAAATTAAATCATGTTTCTTCTTCGTTATTATTGAAGTATTTGTAGTGTTTCAAAACAATTAGAATAATAATAAAGAAAACAATTATATATCACCGTGATTTCACTGACTAGGAGTGCTGGTCCTACCTTAATCGTGAAATGTTACTTTCCGATTTGAAAAATATTTTAAATTGGGGCAACCGTCACTTTTCAGTCGATTTGGAAACATGTCAAAGAGAGAAAAACTTTGTGAAGCAATGACGAATGGGTTCTTTTAGTCCTGTGTCTCCGTTGCAGCAACTGTACGCAATTAATCACGTATTTCACACCTGTTCGAGATTACGTGTGCGCCCTTCTGCTAAACGAAATGTAATGGAACGTTGTTTCTACTTCAAATTCAACAGGGATGAGAATTCAATATGTTTAGCTCACGTTACTTTACTTTTAACTACAAATCTAGAAGTTGGTGATTTTTTAAACTATTCGCATCCATATCAAAGTCACAGTGAAAATAAATTTTGTGTGGATAAACTATTTTGTGACGCAACAACGATAAATAATTTATTCAGTTATCAAGCAGAGTGCGAAGTAATATCGATACTACAGTGTCGAAGAGAATCACCATTCAATCCTATCATTATTTCTAAATATTGATTATAGAAATAATATTTTAAAAATAATTATCACAGGAGACGTTTAATATAGTTTAATAAGGTATTTCTCTTCTCAAACTCTGAGTATAAAACGACGTAATATAATGTTTGGGAAGAAACGGAATCGTTTTAAGAAATTATGGTGTCACAATATACGTTATTACTACGTCATCCCCCCCACTCTTTCCCATCTAATGTATCAAATACATTGGATATATGAATTGTAAAGCTATGTTTTCCCGTTGGACAATAATGTCTTAATACACCCGAATCTACGTCGCAGAAGATTCAGCATAAAAGATATTCTAGATTAAAAATATAATTTTGTTGAAACGCGACTTCTGCAACAACTGTACATACTAGAGCACATATGGTGTGCGGTGATAGGAGATAGGGGTTTTATTACGCTTTTAAGGAAAAAACAATTCCGACATGGTCATCTGTGTTCCGCAATTTTCTTTATCCATGAATACACTTTAGATAATATAGATTCCGCTCTTTCGCTCCTCCTCCCATAACCAACCGCCCCGTGCCGGATGTCCGTCGCGTCAGCTCGCGGTAAACAAGCGGCTGATCGGATATTCCATGATTTCAATATGCGTATTTTGTTCGCCCGGACGGAATTTATAGCGGGCGAAGGCGACCCTGCGAACCGACCGTATTTGTGGAGCCCCGATTATAACGGGGAGTAGGCACATGAGATATTCATTCGTCCATTGATTCCCCGGGGCGTCCGGTGGACGTGACGCGGTCCGTTGCCCGACATGGATGAGGGGATGGTGGAGATCGGAGACGGGTGGGGAGGGGGAATGGGGATGTAACCCAGTGCCGGACAACGGGTTAGTGGAGGCGGGCACCAATATGACATATGGCAGCAAGGATGGTTACTCGCTGACGGGGACTCAGATATGAATGATATAACTGAAGAGGTCAGTTGTGAAACTTGGAGGGTACGCTAAATGATAATGGGATGTAAAGCCATCGTGGTCTCACTGAGCTGGAGAGCCAAGAGGAGATTTCAACAAACGCGGAAGACCTGCATGAAATAGTACTTTTTGCAACAATGAACACAAACTGCAAATCTACGGAAAATTGATTTCAAACAATGAGTCAATTCTCATTTTCCTTATTCTATTCTTCGTTCTAAGAGATTATAAAATTTGAGGGGATTTGAAATTACGAAAATTCTATGCATCTTTAACATGAAGTGCTATAATGTGTATATAATATAAGATATATCCCTATTAAATACTGTAACGAATATTGTATTGTAAGTAATGTAGTAGGTACTTCTTCAAACAAGAATAATAATTTTTACATCGTAGACTCTCATGCAAATTAACTGCTGTCATTTGAACTCGAATGACGAAAAAAATCAATGTCAGATGTAGTGATGAAGGCGAGTTATCATGATTTAAAAATAAAAATTCATGTGTAGAAACCACCTACTTCTAAGAAAAACCACGTTAATTTAATCGACTACTTAAGGCATGGGGTAGTGTCCTGGTTTACACACAGTCCTTCCGTGGCCACGGTGTTAGCGTGCTCGCTTATCATCAAGTCGTCCCTGGTTCAATTCCCGGTGGGGTTAGAAAAACATTTGTAGCTTTTCACTTCAACGTCCCAGTTCACATTGATGTGACTACTGGAAAGCGATCCCTTCTTCCTCTATCCTATATCAATAACTAACTATTACTAACAACTACCACTAACCCCTTCACGTGGGCCAAGTTATTATTTGCTACATGGAGGTATTATTGTGAAGCAGAGAAACAAAATTCTAAATAATTACGAGAACAATAATTGGGTATATTCCTGGATTCTTTCTCGAGGAAGGATCCAACAACTTATGAAGAAGTGGCCGGAATACAGGTGTTTCGAGATGAAAACCTCACTAACATGGTCTAATATTTTTAAAAATTACTATACGTGAATGTGAAAGTCAAGACCACCTGAAGCAAAATAAAAGATAAACACTTCTTTAAGAAGAGCTAAGGACTTCGCTGAAATGACATACACCGATGTATTGGTTTTCAGTTACTCATCTTAAATTAAAGGCGGGTATCAATTGAAAATGAATCCAAGAAAATTTGTGTCAATGTTTTGAAATCAAAATACATGAACTTCGATGGATTTAATTTTTATAGAGAGGTGATTTATTTGGACATTTCTGTCAATAATATAATGCTTTGTCTTACCGAGAAAAAATAACAAAAAAGAAGTAACTGCCTTTAATTTATTATGAATTCTGGCCACGGGGTCTGGTCTTGTGTTCTGCCCTTGGGGGCCAGAACATGAAGACGGACAACTTTGACCCCATAACCATCCCTAAAGCTTTAATATTTTAGTTGTATGAATTAAGAAAAACTACAAGAAGTGTGAATATGAAATATTCTTTCTAATTTTGTCTCATAATATTATTTCTGCGCAACAAAGATCTTGTCTGGTGAGAATCATGAATAAACATATTATATTTTCAACACAGATTAAAAAATATATTTGTTTGCACAACATTGTACTCGTAAATAAAAAATTTCAATCCATTCCGATAATATACCGGGAACCGGCTGGAAAAAAAACTGGGGAGAAGTAGCAGATCACAGAGCAACATAAATGAAAGCTTTAAATAACACACTAAAACACATAAAACATAAGACTCACGGTAATTTATAAACTTTGTCAAAAAAGCAGTCGAAAACTGCGTATGACCACGTGGGGGGCAATAAACTAAGTTACTCTTGGGAAACAAACAAGGGACCAAGGGCACTGGTATATTTAATATTTTTAAAAGAAATTATTTAATAAATACGTACTGTTATTCATTTATAATTCCAAAATTAATTCTATGAATTTGTGCAGCAAAAAACTCGAGATTAATAAAACAAAAGTATTAATGTAGTGAAACGCCGCCACTACCCGAAGGAAAACCGGAAGAAAAACCCGGGCCAGGATGGGGTTACAGAGATAATGTACACAACTCTGCCAAGGTTTCGTACAGTTAGAAATAAACTATTTAAAACAAAAGGATCAAAAACAATATGCATGAAAAAAGGAATTTAATCAGTATCTAGAATACTATAAAAGGGCGTGTAAAAGTATAAGAGGTATTAACATTTTTTGAATACCTTAATATTTTTTTATGTTAATAACATTAACATACAAAATTTTAATACATTTTTCTAATAATTCCAGTTTATACGAGACCTGAAAAAGGATCTGAAACATTTTTATCCCATCGTAATATAAATAGGTATACGGTTCTGGAGAAGAATAAAAAGAGATCACTGCACATCTGACAAGTGAAGGAACATGTGTTTTCGTGTTTTCTTTCGCAGTAATGGGACGTCAAACTTTTATCGACAGATATTTCTGTGCAGTCGAAGAAAGCTCAACAATACAATATTGTCAAAACGTCAGCTGATAACAGTTTGACAGGACTCTGGCTAAGACACCGGGAACAAAAATCATTTTTCTGCTCGAAAGTTCCCTTGCCCGGAGAGATTTCGGTAGTTACAAATGGTTTTTTATGTTAAACGATGCATCAAAATTCGAGATATTACACTGAGCATAAACACATTTCACAAAATACACGTAATGTTAATTTCACCTACGTAATGTTAGGATTAAATATGGGAGTTTTAAAATGTCAGATGACAAAACCTACGAACAACGTAGGGGACAAAAAACAAAACAATGGGTCCATGAAGTGAACGAGTGAAATAACTCGGCATCAATATCATATTTCTAGGAATAAGGTCGACAAATCAAAATTAAACTGTCCCTTTTTTAGAGTTAAATACTACTACAAAACCAAATCCAAGAATTATATTGACGAATCAACATTTATACTATATGTTTCCTTTTCGAGAAAAAGACTTTCAATCTTCTTCTAATTAATGAGCCTATTATGCATTTAACTCTAATGAAAGGTAGTACTATAATTAAGAAAACAAAATCTGCCCGAAAAAAAACTGGAAGGAGTCATGAACAGCGATGAAAAAGCATGGCATGATAAACCCCACAGATTATGGGTTAAAAAATTAAAATGTCGGGATACAATTGTGTCCGCTATTAAAGGAAGTGGCGCACATGCACAGCCGGTGTGCAGTCCGACGCGACACCAGCGCGGAAGGAAGTCCATCGCGTGACGCACGAATGTCATTTTCCATCAAACACTGATAAATATACGAATTATGTACTATGTAGGACATATACGGCATGACATGTTGCACGCGTGTAACAATAAAAGAAGAACATCACAACATTTTTACCTGATTCGTTTAACATGAGAGAACACTCTGCTAAAATGTAAGGAAATTAAACTTCACGTATCATGCAAGATAATTTCAAACACAATTTGATAGTATTCTAAATTTCTCTTACAAGATGATTTCTAGATCCAAACAGAATTTGGGAATGGAACTGATTATTCTTTGAGACGTTTATAGAATATTTGTATTGTTTTAGTGGGTATTATTTTCTTATTGATTCTTTTGAACATTTCAACAGGAGAAATAGTTTTCACAACGTTTTTATTCAACCCCTGTTAAAATTTTCAATGAAGATCAGAGGAGGTAGAATGTAATAGAATAAGGACAAAGTAGGGAAGGAACATTCATTTACAATCAAAAAGAAAACTAAAAGACATAATTAAATTATAATTATTTCTATTATACAAGAAACTAATTAAATTCGAGAGTTTTCCCCTCTTAAGTCTCTATTCAATATAACAAAAAAACTATGATCCTTTAGTATCGATGGGCAATATATGCATGTAAAAGATGACTACATAATCGTGCAAACCCAGATCTGGGTATCTTATTTTAACTGCGAATTTCTCCCAGATTAAATGAACCCAAATGGAGCAAGTTTAATGATGTATTAACACAAGAGTGACTTAAAAATTTTCTTCATAAAAGCACGTTCATATTCTTCTTCCGTAAAAACCATCCACGATTTTTATGTTTTATCCCTCACTCAAAATATATGAACGTCAAGAAGATTCATCATCAATGTTATTAATGGCATTATCGAATATTAAGCGTCTCAGAATTTCCCATATGTTCATCGTTCTCGTTGCTAGAAGATTATCTGTGTGGGTAATAGTAAAATTAACAAACAACAAAACAAATATATCCGAATTGTCATGATATATTAAAAGTATCAATATAATGTTTTTACAATGTGTCAAGAGAGCACAAGCATTCCCGAGCTACAGTTATTCACTGCCTTAACAAGGCATGGTAAAAAGGAAATAAGTGCCACATATATAGAAATAAACATGTAAAACGGAACAGGTTAATATTAGAACACATCCATTCACTAGTGGACATACCTTCGGTCAAGAATCAACTCAGCTTCCAGTAGGAGGAAGGGTAGACATATGCAACAAATAAAGGGTCCGCGGAATACGAGAGGACCAGTCGCCATCTTGGACGAGCACTCACCGTATCCCCCACACGCCGTCATCATTAATGATTAAAGGTTAGCGCTGCCATAATTCAGTGGCAACGGGCGGGTCGCGAGCGCCGGAAGTCTCTTCAATTATCCAGAGGCCCGAATCCACCTCCGTCGCCGCCGACAGCGGTGAAAAATGGCGCGAAACGCCGCACCTTACTACGGCAGCGGTGTCAAACCGGTAACAAAAGACAAGGTCACGAGTCCCAGGGTGCTGTCTACGTGGAGGTGGAGTGTTCGTTTTGCGAGCTGTCGCGTTTGGGTAAGGAAGAACACTGTTCTGCAGGAATAGTTGAAGATTTCTTTACGATTATCCAATGAAGCAAGTCAATGTCTTCGTTTATAATTCTGTTAGGCTAATAATGACACTAAACTTTATTTAAAAAAATATATGATTACGTGGAGGATAATAAAGTAATTTACACTTCGGAAGCACGCAAGGGACCACACCATCATTTCCGATCAAGGGTTGTAAGACAGAAGAGGATTTAACATTTCAGCATACTTTTAAGATTAAAGAAATCGTTAGTTAAGGTTTCTAATATCAACCGAATACCAATTAAATTGTATTTAATCAATACAAATAAGTTATTTCACAAATACTTATCATTATCAAATCTTTAAATTATTTTGAAAATATTTTTTATTAATCGTAACTATTAAAGTAACTTAATTTGAGATTAATTATTATTGTTCAGAATAAAAGAAAGGAAATGAAATAAATAATGAAATAAACTAAAGGAAAACTGGAAGTCTTGATGAAACGCCCTTAAAGTTACTAACTAATAGTTTAACGAGTCAAACAAGTTTGAGAATTATTTCTTCCAGCAAATACTTCTTTATAATTCGTAATATTAAAAATAATCTAAGAAAACTACTTCCATATTTAAAAAGAAATAATATTATATACTGAATTTTTAACTTGGAAATTATTTTTATAACTACATAGTTAATATGCGAGAAAAAGAAAAAAAAACATACGACTCCATGAAAAGGATGAACCTGAATTCGAACCCCTGGCATCTTGCTCTGACCGCAGGTGACCGGCCCCCAACGTTACCCGCTTCGTCTCCCGAGCGGCCTACTAATTCAATCAAATGAGCTCTGGCTTACTTACGGCGAGTAAATTAGTATGTTGTTTTCCACGTGGTCATACGCAGTGTGTAACTGCATTTTTAACAACAAAACAAGGATTATTGTTATTATTATTATTATTGATTTCGAGGAAGTTAACTTTAACCTGCGAAAAACGAAGTCAGCTCCTGCTCAAGTATTGACTATTAATAATAAACTAAAATCACTTAAAATCCTTTACAAATTTACAAGAGAGTTTAATGACATAAATAAATCCATAATTATAAATTATTTGCGTGAAGGAACATGGAAAGATGTTTACAATTGCCAAAACACCGACGACAAATTCAATGTATTTATCTCAATATCCCTAAAACATTACAACTCTAATTTTCCCATAAAGCGCAAGTTAATTAACACAAAGAAATACAATAGATGGATCACCCAAGGGATAAGAATTTCTTCAAAAAACAAACGCCGTTTATATTATCTTTCAAAACGCTATAACCAGCCACCCGAATTCCATAATTATTTTCGTAAATATAAGACTATTCTCCGAAAAGTAGTCTATGCAGCTAAAGTTATGGAAAACGACAGGCATATACTAAAATCGAACAACCGGATGAAAGCCATGTGGAATATTGTTAACAATTACACGTCAACTTCTGAAAATCGCGAAGAAAATGTTTCTTTACTAAACGATGGCAAGATCGTGTCAAATCCTCAGGACATCGCAAGTTTGTTTAATTCTCACTTCTCAGAAGTTGGTAAAATAACGAACTCAATATATCCAAATCAATGTCCTCCAATTATTACCACCCACATACCCAATTCTATGTTCACTTCCGAAACTAACGCCAGTGAAGTCATGGGAATCATCAGCTCCTTAAAAAACAAATTTTCACGAGGCATAGATGATATACCTGAGTTTATTGTTAAATCTTCGTCCCACGCTATATTAAATCCACTCGTAAATATTTTTAATAGTTCTTTATCGGAAGGGGTGTTTCCCAATATATTTAAGAGAGCTAAAGTGAAACCTTTACACAAGAAAGGAAACAAACTTAATATTGGAAATTACCGACCAATATCTCTACTACCCACTTTCTCAAAAATCCTAGAAAAATTGTTCTATAAGCGTCTTCTAGATTTTTTATCAAAATATAACATTCTCTCTGACGATCAACACGGTTTTAGGAAATCCTTTTCCACTACAAGCGCCATATTTTCCTTCTTAAACGATGTTACCACATCTCTAGACAGTGGAGAAAATCCTCAGGGTGTTTTTCTTGACTTATCCAAAGCATTCGATGTCATCGATCACGGAATTCTCCTTTCCAAATTGCATTCTTTAGGCATTCGTGGACTTCCACATCAATGGCTAACTTCTTATTTAAAAGATAGATATCAACAGGTAGAAATATCCTATACTAAAAATAAAATACTTCAGCGTTGTCTTTCAGAAACAAAGCCACTTACTTGCGGAGTACCCCAAGGATTAATTCTCGCCCCTACACTCTTTTTATTGTATGAGAACGACATGTCATATCCACATCAGATTGCAAAATGATTCTTTTTGCTAATGACACTAATTTACTATGCAAACACGCCAATGCTCAAAAAGTTTTGTCTAACCTTTCGTCTTGGTTCCATGCAAATCGTCTCATTGTAAACACTGACAAAACAGTGTCTATGTCATTTCACAATAGTATCACAAAATATTTACCCCAGGTCTCTCTTTCTTTAAGNTTACGAATACAAAATTCTTAGGTCTCCATATTCAAGACAACCTCAAATGGAATTGTCACGTTGACAATCTTAATTCCCAATTAAGCAAAATGTGTTACGCATTCTGAAACTTAGTTAACGCAGTCAGTCCACATATTTCTCGTTGCGTATATTTTGCAAACGTTTACTCCCATTTACGTTACGGCATTACCTTCTGGGGTAATTCCGGTAGAGTATTCAAACTTTCAAAATTCAGAAGAGGATAGTTCGGATAATTTGTAAATCTCACCCCCAAAACTCTTGTAAACCTTTATTCAAGGAATTAAATATCTTAACAC
>NNCF01127780.1:154669-168432 GCA_002313205.1 Laupala kohalensis | reverse complement strand
AAAAGAATTTATTGATTTTAATAAAAGTTAAATTCGTCTTGTACTTTATCACGCCATTGCTGTAGCACTTTTTAAATAACTTATAACAATTTCAAAAACTATTTTCTTGCATGATTGTGTTGCCGTATGACTCATATTAATTTAGTTTTATGTGTACTCAACTTTGGCACGGTTGTGTACATAAATTCTGTAGCCCCATCCTGGCCCGGGTTTTTCTCCGTTTTTCCTTCGGGTAGAGGCGGATTTCTTATACAGGTTCTCTAGACTGTCTAGGGGCGTGTTTATTGTAACAATAAATGGTGAATTTAGTGTTTTTTCAACTCTTATGATTTTTAAACACTATACTCAGAATAATCTATAGTTCGATAATAACTTGTACATGTAAATTTACAAACATATTTGCGTTAAATTACAAACATATTGACATTATATATGTATTATAACTCGCAGCTAACTTTTTATCTTATCTAGGAACTTATGCAAAAAAATTTGGAATCCGCCTCAGCCTTAGGGCCCTTGATCGGAATTGATGGGATGTTCCCTTGCTTGCTTCCGGAGAGTAAATTAGTTTATTGTCCTCAACGTGTTTATACGCAGTTTGTACTGTTTTTTGACAATAAATTTATTAAATTTATAAATTTGGAATGCCGAAAAAAGTTGAATTTATTAGATATAAATGGAATTTGTTATAACATCTTAAGGAAGTTATCGTATCATTTAGATACAAAATTATTATTATTGTCTGCCCAAGCGAGGTCACAACATTGAAAATGACTTAGAAATTAAGATATTACTTTAAGATATTTTAAGTATGTTTTTCGGATTCAGCCTACTCAAGCTTGTGGATCGTAATTTTCAGTAATATCCTGTAGAAATAGGAAAATGTGGATGGTTTTAGCTTGTTCGTTTTGTGATGTTGCTATATATTCTCTATCAGTTTTAAAGGATTCAACGTACATCAAAACACATTACAAGCTCATTCTTCAAATAATTCAATTTACCATCCAGATTGAAGAATAATTTGTCAACTAATAAAACTACTGGGGTAGAATTTTCACAACACATCTTCATTAAATTGCATTGTCGCAAAATTCACGAAAATATATTATGTTTCAACCTATTGGTTAGTGGTAAAACATCGCAAAATCAGCCATAAGATTTGATTATTAGTTAGATGTAAAAAAACAACAACAAGGAATGAAGATAAATATATTTTCTTAAAAATGTATTTACAGTTTATAGCCATTCATAGCAGTACTGAAAAACATACATTTTGTAAAATTTCAAACTGACACGAAACTAGCATTTGAACTCTAAAATCCCGAGAATTTGGCCTACACATTATATTACATATGATTAATTTGTAATATAAGAATTTGGCCTACATATGATTAACAATTTTTTAATCATATATTAATTCTAAGATCTCATGAAATTATAAAACGTAGAATAAAATCTACAAATCAAATTTTCGACACTGTGTTCTTCGCTCGTTAGAGAAATTAATACGGAAACAAATGATTTAAACAAAAATGTAACTATTAAATAAATAACGCGATATTTTAACATATAGTTAATGATAACATAAATATTCACATATGAATGAAATGAAATAACATTCAAAATCATTCCAAATCGAATAAATTATCAGAAAAAAAGTGCACACAATTCACAAACAAGAACATTTTTGTGAATTACTTAATACCTGGGGTACTTAATTGCTTCCAAAAGCAAGAATCACGAAATAAAAATAGACATTAATTTTATATCAAATTTACTAATATGTTATCAAATTCGACAAGTTATAATTTAGCTCGGTTAATAACTACTTACATGAACGTTTGCCTATGATATAGGGATTTAAATTACATGCTTGTTGTGCTGGACAGTTTTGGTGGATGGATAGGGAATTGTGGTTAGAATAGGTAATTAGCTGAAGCTGACCTTTTGGTGTAAATAATTCTAACGCTCTATCACACTAACTAGCGAGTCTCAGAGGGCTGATTTTGTTACTATTTAAATTGATATTATCCATATTTTTGATAAATGTAAAACAAATGCCAGCTGACCCCCAAAAATATGAAGAAAAATCTGACAAAGAAAAGAAAAAGAAAAAAATATTGAGTAGTTGATTCAAACAAAAAAAGTCATTATAATTATGTGAACCTTTATCCCACATTCAGGATATCACTGAAAGGGTAGTGCAGGCCTCAGAGGTCAGCAGGGGGAAAAAGTCACTACATTTTTCTCTGAAAAGTCTTAGACAAGTGAGTGACTACTATAGGTTTCAAAAAGCAATAGATTCAAGTTTGAACCTTCGGTTGAATTTTTCTATCTATCAAAACCCCCCAAAAAAAAGTAATTACACAAATAAAAAAAGATACATTTAATTTTGCTTTATACGGTATGAGTTTAGTAATCTTTACTTGCCTGAGAATTTTTTAGTGTTTGGAAGGTAAAAAGACGTGATTCTTCAGCGTTTTCAAGAGAAGGGTCAAATTTGACAATGTATATTAGCAAAACTGTTAAGTTTAAGACATTGAAGTTTTTACACGTTGTTGCTGGGATAATAATTATTTATACTATGATAATTTTATAATTTTATCTTTGCTATAAAAAATGATCTTGTAATTTTAATGAAACCCTGCAATCTTAAGATCGGCTAATCTTCCTACGTCCCATGAGACCTTAAAATAACCCTCAGTTATCATTACTTAGAGATGGACTACTAGTAGTTTATTAATGTTTTACCAAAAAACTGGTAAGTGCATCTTTATAAGACAATATAACTAAAACAGACCTTTTAGTCACATCCTATCTTTCTTAAAACATGGGTCAGGAAAATATTTCATCTGTCCCTCAACAAAAAAAAATTATTTCAAAAGTTTTTAAATAAAAATAAATGAATATTTTTTTGCTGAGAACCAATCTGATACTATTCTCTTACATACCAGAGAAATCTCCGAAAAATCCTTTCAAAAAAGTCATTCCACCAACAATCCTGAAAACTCGGTAAGGTTAATGCGATTCTGAAACAGGACATCACATTCCCTGAAGGGCAGAATCCTATCTGAAGAGCGCACCTCGGAAGCAAAATTCTTGAAAAGAGATTCGTTAAAAAAAGAAGAGGGGACGGACCTCTCCTGGCCAGTGTGTCTCCCGAGACCATTCACAGCACGTGAGTTGCACTTGGCACGCATCACACGCTTTGCAGCTTTCTCGCCCGAAGGACCTGCAGACACGCCGCATAATTGAAGCATGAACCAACGCAGAAAAAAACACTAACTTCAGTATACTAGGAACGCATACTGAATACTTTAAAGACACGGAGAGATATGGTCATTCATGAGTTTTCAGTTACTTGTAGGAAATGTATACAGCATGAGTACATTGTAATGTATATTGTTGTATTTGTAAATGGGAAATGTAGCGTGCTGTTGAAGCTTATCTACATCGAGTTGGGTGGTAGGTCATTGTTAGTAGGTGGACCTGTTAGCTGGATTTACCAACAACTTGGATGACGTGGCCCACGTTAGAGTTATTGGTACTAGGAGCTGGATACAGAATTTCTTTTCAGAAGTACATTAACTGGGACATTCATGTGAAAAGCTACAAATTTTCTGGCCCTATCGGAAATCGAACCCGGGATGACTTACATCTTACAAGTCTTATGATGAGCGACAACTACCACCTGCGCCACCGCTGGGACTTGCAATGACTATGTGTGAGCAGTTCAAATAAATAAATAATGTGTGAAACGAGGGAGTGGATTGAAGAGTGAAGTGTAATAAAGTAGGAAAGTTTTTGTTTTTGTATATTAGGCGTCTAAAATGTGTTTTTAAAAACTTGGTTATAATAATTTATATCTATGTACATTTCTAGTTTTAACGTGTCTCTTATCAATGTAGGTCTCATTATTTTAATGAATGAAAGTGCTGAATCAATTCGTAGTTGAAAAATATGTTTCGTTAATTTTCAAAATAAATATGATGTTAAAATTAAGTAGAAGAAAACAAGACAGCACTTCGATCAATACGATTGTTTGATAATATACGATGTTTATGATAGATGATGTTTGATGATAATTTGTCGCACCACTTAAAGATACTTCTGCTTCCCAAAATTTTGAATAAGTTTAAAAAAAAACCGCTAGCATTTATTTTTGTTTCAATTATTGTTTAATGGAAATAATATAACAAACTCTGGATGATAAGGACACACCTGGTGGAAGATAGAATAAGGAAGAATATCTTCAATTCTACTCGAGCGTTTTTGTCGTCTGATATTATGTTTTGTACGGTATAAATAGAATACTTTTACAAATCTTATTTTGCGTTCGAATTACTCCCTCGTACAAAGCATCAAAATATACTTATTATTTTTTTTAAATATGAAAAAAAATACATTAATAATGAACTAAACCAATATTCCTTCCAATGAAGGCGCGAACTACAAACCCACTGCTCATAATATTTTTCTCCGCATTTCAATATGAAAACCCTTCATTTGAAGAGAGCTTTGAAAGCCGTGATATATTCGCAGGAGCACACTAGTCGTATTATAATTTGCATCAATATTACAACTCACTATTTTACGTGTTATCACGTCTCAAAGAGATATCTGTAACCTGCTTTGTGGGGAGCGGAATGATATGCAACCGCATTATAAAAACGTCTCATCGCTTGAGATGCAATAAATCCTCGAAGAAGTAACTCACGCCTCCGCATTGCTGCCAGCACTCGGAAATGACGTCTCATAGAAAAAGAATACTTCCTTTTATATATTTCCTCTGATGCGACACTTATTGTCACGGACATTGGAACTTGTCATCTCCAGGAAACATACAAGATGAGTGGCGCCATTGTTAACTATTTTCCTTTGCATTATAGCAAACGAATCAATGGAATCAACTCGTTTTTCGTGCAGAAGAGTTATAAATAATTTGAATTAAATAATTTATAATAAATAAATAATACGAATAATATAATTTATAATAAATAATATAATAAATAAATAATACGAATAATATCCCTATCTGAACGTATTTTATTTTCAATTGTGTTCCTATCATCCACAAAACACATCTCACTATCAAATTTTTGGTAATATACGACACGTTTTTGGCAGAGATGTGCGGGATACGTTTCCCATACTCCATGATCCATGGAACTACATTTATCTGAAATTTAACTAAATTTAACTAAATCTAAAGTCTCAACTATCTCCTCTTTCAACCGTAGACATAGCTTTAAAGTTGAAAAAAAAAAAAAAAAGGATGTTAATTCAGCGTTAAAAGTGTTATGAAGCTATTTGTTGTTCTTCAGAATTCTTAGTATTAGCAGTTATACTCCCATTAAACGAATGAACAAATAATCAAGTCAAATCTACTGGCTAAGTATGAATCTACTGGATACTCATTTAGCAATATGATGGAGTTGTTTGTCCAAAAATAACTACATTATTTGTTGGTAATTTTTCATTTACTAATGCCAAATAAGTAATCGAAAGTGAGAGTTCTCTCAGTCAGATTATTCGTTCTAGTATTTTCTCATGGGACAACTTCGAATCGATCGAACGCTAGTGCCAATTACATTATTTTTCGGATAATTATTGATGATGCCTCTTTCTTGGTATCACAGAAATTACCCAGTGATATAAATCCGGTGTCAATATCTTCAATGTGCATCTTTGTCTCCTAGCCGTTAAGTAGGGACAGTAAGTATATTGTGTTGCATTCGTACTCCTGAACTACTTGCCTGCATGAGACAATGTTTGCTACAGTATTTTAATCTATTTACTTTTTTGTTTTTGTTTTTTTCTTTCTCAGTAGAAGCTGGAAACATTCACCCACCCCATATATGGTATTGGGATTGGGTTTTATCGATACAGAAAGGAAATTCATCCTGGTCTATATGATGTTATTAATTAATTCAAAAATTTTCGGACGATGTGACATGTCTGCAGGAGGGCAGTTTTTTGTGCAACCTTCATAATATTCTTCTCAGGTCCTAACTTTTCCAAATTATTCTGAAACCTCTTCGATAAAATATCTTCGACAGATATCACTAAAGGAATCAACCTTGCGTAACTTCCATATATTCTTGATCTCAATTGCTAGGTCCTCGTATTTCCTAACTTTTTCTGACAGTTGAAGTAATGTTGAGAGTCAGTCGAACAGCAATATCGATTATGGTGGCTGTCTTATTTTCCTTATCAATATGAAGGATATCTGGGCGATTAGAATCCACTGTCTTGTCTGTCAGCACAGGTCTATCCCAACAGAGTACGTGCTTCCGATCCTCAAGTACTGCTGGAGGTTGGTATTTATAATATGGTGGTGTTACATCCCGTTTTGATAATTCGTTATCCATTGCAAGTTGTTGATGGATTAGCTTGGTCACTTGGTCATGCCTGCTTAAGTAAGCATTTTCTGCGAGAGAGGAGCAACCAGCCATTACGTGTTCGATGGATTCACCAGACCTTCCGTACTTTCTACATGAATTTGAGGATATATTTCTCATAATTTCTTCTCCTCATCACTCTATCTTGAATGACCATCATAAACCCTTCTGTTTCAGGGTAAAGGTGTCCAACCTTGATCAATTGCAGGGACGCAGTTCTATCTACATCAACAGCTTTCAACAACTTTGGAGACTTTCCATATAGTGCCATTTCTTCCCATTTCTTCTTTCCATCTTCTTTGGTACTTATTGGTTCACATTGCTGATTAGTATTACCTAGGTTAAGAGGTGTATATCTGTCATCAGCTTTTGCAATCAAACCCATTATTTCTTCATTGGAGAGCATGAACTTGGTCCTAAGATTATTTTCTTGATCCCTATATAACTTGTGGATATTTAACAACCCACGTCCACCCCACCTTTCGGGGCAAGTACAGCCTAATGGTAGAAGAGTTTGAGTGCGAGTATTCTGTACTTATTCAGCAAACTCCTAGTGAATCTAAGTCATTCAGATCCGTGTCTGACCATTTTACTATGCGAAAGGAGTACGTCAGGACATGATGATTGTATTGATGGTTGTGATGACATTTGCCCCAGACAATTTAGTATTAAGTGCCTTAGTTAGACGTCTCTTGTACTTTTTCGTAAATTCATTCTTGAGATTAGCATGATCAATTTTGCTATTCTGTGCTATTCCAAGGTACTGATTTTACAAGGTAGAAACTCATTTTTACGTCTTTGCTAAAGGTTTTTACAATGAGCGGAGTTTTTCATGAGACTCGGCCAACAGTTTCAGATCGTCCATGAAGAGTAAGTGATTCAATCTTGCTTGTATCTTTCCCGAATTGATTTTATAATAAATATTATTTTCTTTAAATAATGTAGAAAGGGGGTTTAATGCCAAAATGAACCATAGAGTGAAAGAGTCGCCTTGGAAATTAGCACGCTTGATATTTATGGAGCTAATGTCAACATTGCCTGCTCGAAGAGCTGTCCTCCATGTTGCCATCATTACTCGTAGCAGATTCCTGATTCTCAGGCAGATCTTGTAGATTTCTAGAACCTTAGTCAATCAATCATGTGGCACAGAATCAAATGCCTTAGAATAGTCTATGTAGCATGTGTGTAAGTTCCTCTTTCTACATTGTGCCTGCTTCAAGACAACGGCGTCTACTGTTAATTGATGTTTGCACCCCATAGCTCCTCTGATGCAGCCCTTTTGTTCTGCTGCTATCAATCCATTAACTTCACAATGATGGTAGACTTTATTGTTTATCATAGTAGTGAATATCTCATAGAATACAGACAAACATGTGATGAGTCTGTAGTTTTCGGGCTGAGAAGAGTCTCCTTTCTTATACAGGAGGTAGGTAGGTTCTTTGGGTCATCCAAGCTTCGGTGAAAGCGCAAGCTAGATGCTCGTGCCCAGTTTTAAAGGATTTAAGACAAAAGTTGTGAATCCTGTCGGGACCAGGGGCTTTCCAGTTGCTGGTTTTCTTCACTATTTTCAGTACATCTTCTGTGCTGAAAGCATTAACAGTCATAGCTGGTAAATCTGAGAGCTGAGTTTCCAACTGTTCTATCCAATCTGCGTCTTGGTTGTAGTGCTTGACTTCAGTCCATATGGAACTCCAGTACTCGTGGAACGTATTGAAATCTAGCTCGATAGTTTCCAATTCCTCCTGCACCCCAGATTCCATGTCTCGAAAGAATTTCCTTCTGTTCTTATGGAAATCATTATCTTGTTCCTTTCGTTTAGTCAGTTCATTAAAACGTCTCAGCCTCGCATCCTTCAACTTGGCCTTCTGCCTGAAGGCAAAACATCTATATCCATCTCTCGAGACCATTTTATTCGACGTGTGACTTCTGTTCGACCTCCTCTACGTGCAGTCCCTCTTTCAGCTTGAGTGGACAAACCCGCAGACGGAGTGGCTTGAGGTGGACTTGCCAGATCGCTGACCACGATAGATCTTCCTGGATTCGTAGCGTCTTTTCTGACTAGGTTCCGTCTCCTTAAGACCCTGCCACCGACGACTCGCATTCTGTCACGCCTATCATCGGCTGTGCCCTGGCGGTCCCCAGGCAGCGGCAATTTTCCGAGGCCGGGGAGGACTGACAGAGTTTATACAATACTTATCATCTCAGCAACTGACATTACCCCACAGATCACTTCAATAGACCAGGAAAATTGACCATCCCTCTATACCCTTTCCTACTAATGCAAAAGGTTACCATTCTTGAAACATGTCGAACAATCCCGAAATATTTGTAAAAGTGGTAAAATAAGGGAGTGCCTGATATATGTCCAGTACCCTTATCCAGTCTAGAGAAGAGATTTCACAAATAAGAACACCAAAATAAAAAAAGATGATTGTAGCCCATATAGCAATTGTAATTTTGAAGAAAAAAGTCGTTTTATAAATTATTTTGCACAATATATGGTAAGTTAAACAAAAAATTAAAAACCAAATATATGCGAATTTATTTTCATTGCATGACCTAACATGAATTGAAATTAGGTAGAATAATAGGTTTAAACTCATACTACGAATCGACTGCCAACACGAATTAATTTAAGACACGTATACGACATGTTGAAATGCGCAAAATGCATCCATGTGCATTTAAACGATTGTAGAGCTAAACCGTACTAAAATTTAAAATCCGAGCACAAATTGGTTGTAACTCATTGAGTTTTACTTTAATTACTCTGTTGCGGCGTTTTTATAACAATAAAAGCAGAAAATTCATTACCATACCTAGTAAAGCAGTCTCGGTAAAAGTAATTTTTAAAGTCTCGGGTGAACCTAGCTCTCCCTCATTCTCTACTAAGAGGCAAAGTATTTCTGCTACCCGCATGTTACTATTAAAAACGAGGTAGTAAAATATAACTCTCTTTGAGCGTCACTTAATTTTTTCGTGGTGTTGAAAATAGCTGAAAGTAGAACATTTTGTAACTTATAGCAACAATATATTACAAGCTTTACCCAAAGTGTGAATTAAATATACAGTATAGAACATAACATAATGAACCATAAAATGAGATTCGTAACCTACAAATAATGCTATTTATTTCAATGGAAATTATTAAATACAGTCTGGGATAAAATCCCTTTTCTATTCATTTGCAATGAAGTTTATTTTAATATAAAAAAGGTAGAAAAATAATAAAAAATATATGTAATACTCATTGTTTTCTATTTCAGAATACCTGATTAGTTCTTAATGACTCAAATTTGTCGTGAAGCGTGAGACGTTTCATGAGTAAATGTTAATTGACCGTTTACCATAGATATATGATGACTTATTTATCGCATCTGCTCTCTCTTCTCTAAAATTAACACACTTTCTTCACCATTATAGTTTTTTTTGTTGTTGTTGAAAATATGCAGCTCTTCTTTACGAAATATTGAGTCAATCTGCGAAGTAAGTTTGCAAAATCCACATGATTATCTTGAGATATCTGTTGCTGTAAAAGAACATTCTTCGAACACGCTTATATAAATTTTATTATTTTGATAGTGTATAAGATAGATAATTATTAAAAGTATCCCACTAATATCAAAATAGATTAAGACATACAAAATAAATAACTTTTCTTCAGCTATACTGTTTTCGTTACAGTTCGTTACTAGTATCTTTTACAAACATTCTCCTATCTTCTTCCTCTTCTTCTTCTCCTTATTATTATCATCATCATAAAATGTTTTTAGGTAGTTTTATCTACTATTGTCCCTACTATTTTTCCACCACTTTGAATTTTGGGACTCACCACTACTGCAGTGGTTGCCGGAGTATTAAACGTTGTGGTAGCTCTGAATACATAACAGGATTGGAAAAAGTAAATCTTCTACATGCCCTACAATGAAATAAAATAGTGCTTCTTCCCACGTACTTCGCAAACATGCAAACACTCCATTTCTTCCTCCATTTAAAACATTCTTCAGGAAGAAATTTGACGATAAATCCTGCACCGCACTTGCGCCAGCGTACTCTTTATTTAACAGGCAGCGCCTACATTAAGGAGAGGCTATAAATTTCACTAAAGGCTTGTCGACCTGGAGCGCATTCTGGTGGCCTGAACAGTTAGCCACTGCTTCTTTCCTTGCCATCCGTCCTCCCAGCGGAATCTCACCAAATTGAACTTACGGTCTAGTGTCACGTAATAGCATTTAAGAAAACGCTAATCTACTGTAATATCAAAGTTCATTCAACTTATGAAGTCATGGTGAATCTTCATTAATTATCTTTATTTAATATAAAAAACAAGAAATAGATTACTTAGAATAAATCAGCAATTCGTAATATCTTCGGTCATTAATTAAAGTCCAGGAAAATATTTTTTTAAGAATGTAGTATATGAACTACGATAAAAATGAAGAGCATTAATGCCCGTAAAATGATGCTGAACAATATTATTTAGAGTGTAAATTGTGGTAAAAATTAAACTACCGATTCAATCAATTCCGTTTCAAGTGTAAAACTAATTTTATGTCTACGACACGTATAAGTTAATTTCAATTAATTAACAGATAGCGTGTTCTTTCAACTTTACTTCCTTCCCCACAAAATTTATTGATTGTGTTACAATCAATAAATTAGTTATACAGTTTAAAATAGGATTAGAAAAAGTAACTCTTCTACATTTCGGTAAATATAATAAAATAGTGCTTCTTCCCATCTTCTACACAGTTGATCAAGAATGATATAAATATTTTTTTAAACATGCTGTAAAAATCATGGCACGAAACAATGGAGACAATGTCATCACGAAGTGTTTTTGATTTGTTTTGTTTTGTTTTTACATATTCTCCTTTTTCCTCTTTAAAATAGCTGAACATGTAGATCCTTTTAGCTGTAAACACGTGTCCAGTACGTGTGTAGCGAGGGCATCAGTTCATTAATTTTATCCAACAGCGAACGCACCAATTGCATGCAATGACAGGATTTTATGACATTCACGTCCAATTTATTAGTGAAACAACCATTACCAATTTCATAACATATAAAAAATTCTTTCAATAGCGAAATTTGTCATTAAACATCTCCATCATGTTTCGTCTGTCCTCCTGTCAATTGCATGAAGTCGTGACACTGTATCGCGAAAACATCACATTACAGTATAAAACTGTTAATATGAGTTGGACAATATTACCTCAATTATTATATACTGAATGGAATCAGTTAGAGGGCAATATCCTGTAATTTTCCTTTGTAGTCATATGATTGTTGAAAGAACTTACTGGAGGAGGAAGTGTTTGAAACATGTTTTACTCCGTCAATAAAACCTAGTTTTTAAATCTTCAACAATATTAATTGTCAAGAAAAATCCCATTGTTTAGGAACTTCTGACTTGTAAAGAAAGAGTGTGAGCAAGAATTCGGACCAGAATCGTTTTGAGCGTAGTTTTGGCCTTGATTGCTCATTGGTGCGATTTCCCTCAAATCATTTTCTCATCGTCATACAATTTCCATCATATCGAAATCCGTACTAAATTTATTATCTCCATGGGGTGTGACAAGAAAATATTATTTTATGTCTCCGCAAAGCTCTATTGAAAAGTAAAAAGAGTACTTTGTGTATTTTATAATCTTTTAATTATTGTGCATATATGGTGTAGTATGTCATCTTGGTTGAGCTGTTGATTATCCTTTCTAACAACTTCAAGTAATACTCACGAGATAAATATATAACCCTTCTAGGAAAATTGCAAATAAAAACGATGTGTGTTATCCAGTAGCGTATAATTCAATTATCACTTGGATGGATGAGACATTTTCAATAGGAGCTAACTCTCTTCTTGCTCCGAGAGACCGCGATTTGAAAGAAAGTAGAGGAGGATAAAGGATGTTGGACGGGAAAGAGACGACTGCAAAAGAGCGAGTAAGAGACGAGGACGAAAAGCAAACCTCTAAACCAATCTATTGGAGATATCAGCAATTGAATCGAAATGGATTTCAATTCGTTTATTCCGATGAATGATAAAGAGGAAGGAAGAAATAAAACGACGGAGATTGAAAGATGCTAAAGACTCATGAAAAGTTGTAAGATCAAGGGGAAACAATTTACGGAAAAGAGAACGATGAAAAAAGAGTAAGTAATTGGAAAGTCAGATTCTTATCATTCAGGTGCGGCGTGTCATGACTAACTTCAAATTGTCCTGATCATCACGCTTTTATATATGTCCTATTGTGTGATTCAGAAGTATATAATTTTATCTACGTACAATTAATAGCAATTGAAAAATTGAAAACTTTTTTACGTACACATTACTTAAATTTATATTTTCTATAGAAGAATTTAGGCTCATATACACTTCATTTGTCAAGTCTAATGACACTAACAACTCATAATTAATGAGATGAATAATAAAAATACTTCTATAATGAAAATTTGAGTTACAAATTTATTTACATAACCGCAGATGTGTCTACATTAGTTACATCATGGTACACTTTTTATCTTAAATAATGTGTGAAATCATAAAGATACTGATGTTTTTCCTTTCATTTTGCTACGATAAACCAAAAGTATTTATCATCATTTTGGTTGAGAGTACTCCTAGACAAGGGCACTACCTAGCGTAGGGTAATCTTTGGCAGTATCATTGGATATCATTTCTCTCCATGTAATGAACTAGAAACGTCACTTTAATATAAAAGTATTGTAAAATTGAGCCAATGACACGTGAATGACCACTTTCTATGCTATTGTTCTGTTTTACATCTATGCATTTCAAATTATGAACAGTAAGGATTGATAATGTAAGCGTAATTCCTGAGCTAGTGCCCAGTTGTACACTACTGATAACATAAAAGGGCCCATTTATTTTTGTAAGTCCCACGCTCTGACCAGTTTTGGATCTGTTAGGTTTGCAATGGATCTCTCCTCTTGCTTTCACTTCGAGAGGGGAAATTTCGTTCGACCAATCGTAGGTCTATTTGAAACGGCTCCCATATTTGGAAGACTAATAGTACCGCTGGTAAATCGTAACGAGATAAAATGTTTCATTACACCGCTATTAAAGAAATATTTTGTATTTTTTTATTATACACATTTTGGACTTCTATAACAAAAATATTCTGTATATTCTTGACTTCAATAAACTTTACCATTATCTATATTTAAACGACATCTCGAGATTCGTTGTCTCGAGAGGTCTTCATAGGCAATGTAAACGATATTAGAGTTTCTCGTAAAATCTGTTCGGGAGCTGTAATGAACGAAACCTTAATTCATGCTCTCACATTGCTTAGGAAAATCTTAAAACATACGCTGAGCAATTGTCAATTCGGCAACGTA
>NNCF01127780.1:63263-154020 GCA_002313205.1 Laupala kohalensis | reverse complement strand
TTGCAATTTAATCGTGCGTGGTCAATGTTTTGATGCTAGTTTAGAATCATCTTCAGGGTCCCTGTATTCTTATTTTGTATTTTTTCTAATTACAATACATTATTGTAGATAAATTTATTTTTTCTACAAACATTAAAAAGGAAAAAAGAAATCCCTAGATGTTGTGAAGGATTAGCCTTTCAGAGTCATAATGCATTTTACACTAACATAAAACTAAAATGTATTCCTCTCCGCGAGTTTCATTAGAAATCTCTACGTTGTTCCTGCTCTATCATTTGACAATCAAATATAAAAGTTTCTTCTATTCGTTAAACGAAATTACGTGGCATTGGCGCCTTCGTCGTTTGTCCGAGAGGAAAATTTCAGCGATCTAAATTTCTAAAGTAGCCAGTAAAAAGTAGAACGCCATTAAAATATTATGCATAAGTAACATAAATATTACAATGATAAAACATATTTCGTATAATACCCCATATTTGTTGAACACTTTCTGAAAATATGAAATTCTCTGTTGAATTGACGGCAAAATGTTACGTTAATTGGAGAAGATCTCTAGATTTAAAATAACAAGTCTTTAGAATATGACACTGAATCAGGAATTCGGCGAACTACAAGTTACAATAACTTAACATATAAAACTAAATACGACCTTGTTAACTGCCTCGCTCGATTTAAATTTACTGTAAATATTATACTGAATGTCTGACAAATACGTTTATCTTCACAAATGGTACATCCATGTTGCTTCGTAAAAAGTTATATACCAGCAAAGAATGTTTCTAAATGACAATGTTCGTTCCCTGCTCTGGAAATCAATAAATAATACTGAATATCGATACTAACATTATAAATGAGGAGTGAGTTAAGTATGTAGAATATATAAAGTATTTCAATTGTAAAAAAATTCGTCAACGAGGTTTTCATATTATTGATCTCTGATTATTTTTTTAGGTTGCACGATTACTACCAAATTGTTATATCGTGGATAAATATGTCACTAGAAGATGTAATTTATTTGTTCCTTAAGTAGTTTTATATTATTTATAACTCGAGAATTAAACTTTTGTGTTATTAGTTCATATTTGAGACAAACGTTTTCTATATTTATTTAATTCCTTTCCACATATATGAAAAACTTAAGAGAATCGCAAATTATGTGAAATTACTTTCGACAATACACATCATTTGTAGGCAATGAGATTTGATTTCTTTACTTCACTGTATAAATATAAGAAATTATAGGAATATTTATAAGTAATTTGTGATTCGAATTATACCAATTCCATCACGTTAGACAATACACGCAATTATATTCAAATTCTGTTAAAAACTATATTTTATCACAGTATTACGCAAACGTTTTTTATAGAAACTCTAATATCGTTTACACTGCCTATGAAGACCTCTCGAGACAACGAACCTCGCGATGTCGTTTAAATATAGAGAATGGTAAAGTTTATTGAAGTCAAGAATATACAGAATATTTTTGTTATAGTAGTCCAACAAGTGTATAATAAAAAAATACAAAATATTTCTTTAATAGCGGTGTAATGAAACATTTTGTCTGGTTACGATTTTCCAGCGGTACTATTAGTCTTCCAAATATGGGAGCCGTTTCAAATAGACCTACGATTGGTCGAACGAAATTTCCCCTCTCGAAGTGAAAGCAAGAGGAGAGATCCGTTGGAAACCTAACAGATCCAAAACTGGTCAGAGCGTGGGACATAGAAAAATAAATGGGCCCTTTTATGTTATCAGTAGTGTACGTACATAAGAGTATTGTTGGGTCCGAGAGGACGTATTCTCTCGATATGGAATCGTGAAGCGATAATATAATATACACCATCTATGGACCTAAAGCAAAGTATAACACAGACAACAGTATAACTGAAAACAAAAGTAAAAATACAAGTACACAAATTCAGAAGTATACTTAGAGAGTTGTGTTGCACTAGGTCACGTACTTTCAGCAGATGTAATTATAAATTCGTAGTGCATGAGCAACAACAGCTCTAAAATAGAATCTCACATCCATCCACATATCACTGAGACAAATAAGTTGCACAATGACAACGATGCAGCCCCAATCATTTACACTATAATCACTTCCTCTATGACCCATGTAGTTCAGATGTATGAAGCACGCTGAGGTAGATGCGCAAAACAGCTCACGGTTATCGTTCAACCTTAGAAGAGACATGCCAACTCCGCATCCATGCCAGCATTCGACAGGGATGAAAGAAACGCACCTGGGACGCATAACCAAAACGCCGAACTCCTAAGTACGTTACAAGCATACAATTGTACCCTATCCACGATGAACATGCACTCACAGCACCACTTCTTACGCCTGCAATAACTTAATAATCTGACTTCCATGATCTGATCTCCAATATACTCAACCGTCCGATAATCTTCAAGCCTGTGTATCTCCTATGTATACCACCTGGTAACGGGCGTCTCTAGAACGATCTGGCGGCAGTATTTCGCGCACTCTAGCTATGAGATATTAATGACACGAAATAATAATCCAAATGTATATTTTGTCAGTAAAGGAAAACATCGAATTATTAATTTCTATTTACGGTCAACTTAAAGTTTGACGTGAAGAATGGAATACTGATCGGACACCGGTGATAATCATTGAAAGAATTAAACAACTCAACGAAAACTCAACAAAATTCGACATGGTTTAAGTCACTACAATACGTTTCTGGAAATCTAAATAAGTATAGTTCTGTATTAATTTTGCACCGCAAAACAAACATTTTTTACAATCTTAGACATTTTACCATTTTCTTGACAATTCTACAATCTCAGGCAGTTACTAATAATTGAAAACTGAGCACTGAAGATTACTATTTCCGGTCCCCATTTTCACGACAGAGAAAAACCGAGAAAGTCAAGAGGAAACATAATCTTGTACTAATCGACTAATTTCAAATAAAAACAAATCAATGAAGATATTGTCGATAGTTGTCCCTTTCGTGAAGATTCGAACATAAAAATTGCATCAACAAATTTTGCTCAGTTTTTTTGCTTAAAAAATAAATTTGGTGTAAATCATAGAAAAACTATCAGGAAATCAAATCTTACGATTAGAAGTAGGAGTAGGAGAAAGTCTTCTCACATTTTATGTCAGAGATAAACGAGTAACGTCATTAGATGAAGGGATGTCGAATAAATTTGTACTTTGAAAATTAAATTTTGCACCACTCTTAACAAAAATATATTAATATTTTAATTTTAGAAAAGCATTTAAATATTGCAAAATTATATTTATTTCAATTCTGTAAATTTGGTCGGAGTCCGTGATATTAATGATATTTTGACACAGAAAGAAACATTCGGTTTCGTTCAGACATTTGGGAAAAGCGTGTCTTGGCATGAAGAGAAATTCATAACCCTCTACCGAACACAAGGTGTGAGCTCTAGCCTCGTCACGCCTCCCCTGTTCGGACCTAAAACCCTCGGCATGAACCTAAGACCATCGCCTCGGGAGCTATCAACGAGCGCGTCGATCGCATCGCAGCTGCAACTGATTGCAGGGGCACTGGCGGAGGAGCAGTCGATAACTGAAGATCGCTATCCGCACTCCGCAGACGGCAGCAGGCGGTAGACAAATCTTCACCGATGCCACTGCCCTGAGGGACGCCACGAGGTCATCTGAGGTGGAACGGGGAAATGCGAGGTTGCACCTGCGTGGAGGAAGTTTTTCGTTACTTCTAGAATTAGCCTTAAAGGAAAGGTGTTTTGTCTCAAAATCAACGAAGGAATGTATGGAAAATAATTTTTAGAGAATAATAGATGAATCAAATGTTTATCACCATTTATTTATTTATTTAGAACATCTGTCATACTTCTCTACCTAACCACATGAGCAAAGGAATTGAGAAGGGAAGATAGATTATTTCGTAAACTATCTACAAATATCTCAGGTGATATGACATGAGTTCAGTAAGATGCGACCTAAATAATAAATTTTCTCTCGTAGTGGAAAATAAATTATGAAGCCACACTAAATAATAGCGAAGAAAGAGAATAATAGTTTATCAATAAAAAATAAATTACAACTAATTTATGACTCACCATAACATAACTGAGAAAGAGGTGGAGAACCTCTACTTTAGAAGATTTGTATGAATCACGAGAATGGATGTTGGGAACGCTACCAAGAAATCGATAAGACAGTGGAATCGGGTCCACGGAAGACGCTGTATGTCATCATCTCATCCCAAAACGGAATGTAGTCGAAAGATTTTTAACCGAGGTCACTTCGATATATCTTAAAATAAGGAATAGAACTGCATGGACGTGGACGATATCATATTCTATTTTTAATGGGATCGATGAATCTCTCTACTAAATTTCCAATTGTTCCCGAAAGTAATTGTAACCGAGAAAAATATTTTCCGCTCTAAACAATAACAGGATATAAAAATGTGTTCATTATAATCATTAATATTGAGTTGACATAAGACACAGGAATATGCATGATAATTATTACATTTGAGCACTTCGTACAAGCAGAGGATTACACTATATATTTATGGCTTTTGCATATTACAAGTTTAAAAATATTGCAACACATACGGGAAATTTATTAATATATAATCAAATTTTAGCTCATTCTTTTGATATGTAAGAATAAAAACTATCGCTTATTATAAATATTTGAGATATAAATATCGCTGAACTTAATGAGAGAAAATTGTAAATAATTTATGTAAATTGTAAATTATTTTCAATTTATTTGTTCCTCAATCAAGACCTTGCAGTGAGCGCAGTAAGTAGTAAAATCATTCTGCGAATTAACTATCATTTTTACCGACAGTATTAATACAGAAATTTTATCAGTAATAGAATGTCCAAAATATTTGCTACTTTAAAACTAATAAAACAATTTTGATAATTTTATGTGTGAGTTGGTGCTTAATCAAACACCTAGTAATAATAAAATCTGTTAAAGTTTTAAGGTAAATTTAAAAAAACTGTTAAAAATTAAAGATTTTTCCAACAACTTTTTATTATTATTATTATTATTATTATTATGCAGCTTTGCTGCAGGTTCTACTACCAAAGACATGTCAAAGAGTCGGTGGTGTGGAAGGACAATGGAGGATAAAGATGTTGCTGGAGGGAGGTGGGAGAAGGCGCTAACCCTACCGTTGTGCGATAATGAATGGGAGCTGAAAACTTCGCGGTAGAGTCCTCGTTCCCCGCCTTGGACTCTTCCTTACCGCCCTCGACAGCCTCGAGCGCTGCCGCCTCCGCCGTGGGACACTCTACAAGTACGCTCCAGACACTTTCACTCCCGCTGTCATCTACGTCGCCACCCCTATCTCCAACCCTCACTAAGCCTTAAGGCACCGTCTAACAAGTGACGCTCTAGATCCTGAAGTCTCCGACTTCTGCACCGCCCCACACTGCTACCAACTCCTCCGCAAGGCTCACCCGACGAGTACGCTCTGCACCAACAAGGAAGGCGCCAAACCTAACTCCACCTCCACCCCAACTTTGTCGGAGTGCTCCGGCGAAAAGGGAGGTAAATCAAAAAGATGTCGAAAGAGATTAACTCGGCAGAGCCTATTATAGGAAAAACATTCCGTACGAGTGTACCGGCAGCGCGCCTGCATCTGACGCTAGCGGCGGCGGCGGCGCCTCGATGATGGATCCATGTGGATTGGCGGAAGAACAGAGAGAGAAGGAAAGAACTCAGGTTGGAAAGAGATGAGTGCGTTTTGTGACCTGAGCAGATGTCTGATACGTTCTGTTGGAAGAGAAATAGAAGTCAGTGGCATGTGACCGATATTTGTGCGAGATACTACACGAGTAAAGGACTGGACATTGATATTAGTCAGAAAAAGTAAGGGAAGACTATGCTCTTTTATATTTGAAACAGTTTCGTCTGTTATTAGGAGGAAATAATTCTATTAATTCATGTAAGATTTTGAACAATTAACTTTACGTAAAAAGTTTGTTACAAAAAATGTGTAGCCGCAATTTTCAATTAAACAAATGATAGTTTTCTACTAGTTTAAAAAATGAATCACTTACATATCAGCAATAATAAACACATTCGTTGTATTCATATTTCTGAACATCTGCATCATCATTTTTATATATTAAAAAATAATGAAGGTATCATAAAATTAAGTTTAAATGGGAGAAATGTAAATAGGTTTGAGAAAATGTGGACATCTAGAGAGTCAACAGCGCGTTGCATGGCGAAAAAGTACTATTAGGACATACTTTGTGACGTTACGATACAACTGATGCAGGGTATAACATTATGTATATTAGCACATATATTTTTAAATTCATATGTAAATAAATAAATTTATTGTGACAAAAGTAGTAGCAAACTGAATATGACCTCGTGGGGGACGTTGGGTTAATTGACTCTCCAGAAGAATTCCATCCCATCCCATCGTTTCCGATCAAGGGCCCTAAGGCAGAGGCGGATTATACAATTAAACTATTTTAATTGCACGTCTACTTGACTCTGATTACCCATCATCATAAGAACGATTAAACATCACATATGACGCTAACAGCACCAAGGTGACTATGTTGACGAGTCGGTGGTAGAGGTCAACACCCATGCGATCAAAAACAAATCCCCAGTTCGTTTTCATCTGACTGCAGTGAAATATGTGCTGCAGTGTCATATCTTTTCCATGTAGGTAAACGGAAGAAATATATACATCGTAGATGACGTCGTGACACACATCGATTTTAAAGCATTAATACACTTGGAAATGTCTCGATAAAATAGTTTTCTCGGAGAAATTGAACAACGGGAACTGCTCCCCATACGTATACAAGATTATGGTATTACTGTTACATTAACTTTAATTTTCAGATGTTTCATTAAAAACATCCAATTAATTATGTTAGTCATTAATTTGTAATAAAACTAAAGAGAAATTTAACTGCCTCATAAATTGAACTAGTTGTCATGTACCTGGAATCGAAATCTGTGGAGCGATCGTCGTTGGGGTTTTAGTTGCGCTGTTTAATACTACCATTAGCGGAGGGAAGACGGGAAGGAAAAGAACCACTCAATTGTCACTGTGCCCATTCGGAGAGGGTATAAGGAAGGTTACTGTCAACGGTAGATTAAAAATTTGAGTCCAGTGAACTGCGTGGAAACATTAAATTATATATTAACAACATGTTAGAAGATTGAAAAATGTTCAACCTTCTCTGACAAGTGCTTCTCATGAACTGTTACATGAATTTTCAGTTTCAGAAACTTTAGCATAAAATATCTGTACTAACAAACTTAACAAAATTAAAACTTAACTTTATTTGTTAGTAAAAAGAATAAACTGTCATAATATTTAGTGAATATATTACTTTCTAACTGTGTATTCATGTTATTGTTCGTTTTTATACGGAAACTCTCAAAAATTAATCTTTTGAAGATTTTCTTCCTTACCTAGAATTTTTGTGCTTCCAAAACTCATAACATGTTTGTTCATTTTACAATGGTGGCTTACGCCAGTTTTATTTTTATTCTGATTTTTAAAATTCCTTTCATGTTCCTTCACTCTTGTAGCTAAAGAACTTTTTGTTCGTCCAATATATTTCATGTTACAGTCTTTACATCGAATTGAATAGACTATATTGTTTGATCTAGTGTTTCTATTTTGTCTTTCTGACTTTTAACAAATTCAACTTTATTGATCAAACTGTATACAATAGTTATTTTGAAATCTTCCACTATTTTTCTTAATTCACTATTTATATTATGAATAAATGGTAAAACAATAATTCTTTTATTATCCAATTTATCATCCTTTTCTATTTTGTTTCTATTAAATTCATTATTTACTTTCATCTTATAAAATTGTTCCATGATTATATTTATTAAGTTTATTGGATAATTATTCATTAATAAGATCATTTCCACTTCTATTATATTATCTTTTTTTAATCTTTCATGAGATAGATTTTCAACTTTATTTGGAAAATTGATCATACTCGTAATATTCCTTTTCATAAAAAGGGGATGTTTGGATTTGAAATTCATTATCCTGCCAGATGATGATGGTTTTTTAAATCCATTAGATATCAAATTCCCATTACCGTTTATTACTGTAGCATCTAGGAAATTAAATTTTTTTTGGAATTCTGTTTCTACAGTAAAACTAATTTCATTATTATATGAGTTGAATATTTCAAATGCCTTATCTTTATTTATTTCTTTTATTAGTAAAAAAGTATAATTTACATATCTACCATAGAATATGTAATCAAATGTATTTAAAGATACTCTTTCTAATCTTCTCATTGCCAATTCACACATTAAGGTACTTAGTGCTCCTCCTATTGCCACTCCTTTGTTTGATTCATAATACTTTCCATTGAATTTAAAACTAGATGCACTTAAGATAAATGTTAGCATTCTAATTATCTGGTCTGTGGGAACTTTTATTTCACGGTTCATCATATTTAAATGAAATTGGACTGGTTCAATAATTAATTTGTGTGGCATAGATGGATATATATCTTTTATATCTAATGAATACATTTTATATAAGTGTGGAACATTAATTTCTCTAATTTTTTGAACAAATTCATCGCTATTATTAAGAGTAAAATGTTTGTCTAGTTCTAATAAAGGATTTAGTATTTTTAATAAGAAATTTGATATATTGTAGGTTGAGCTATTAATGGAGGAGACTACCAACCTCATATTCTGACAGAGAAGGTTGAACATTTTTTAATCTTCTAACATTTTAATTATACACAAATTATTATTATTTTAAGTGGAATGTAATACATCTCTGTACTAATAACAAAGTTTGTTTTAATGAACTGTACGTTCCTTACATAATGTAGATAAATTGTGTGAATGTTTTAGAATATTGAAACATCGTAGTTATACTGTGAATATGTTGAGTTAAAAAAAAGGGTTAAAAATATGGTTATTATGTATGTATTATTGATTTAAGCCTGTTATAGTGTCTGCTTTTATGTATTCTTAAATAGCTCTGATGATGAGGTCAATAAACCTCGAAACGTAGGCGAACCTGTTATCAACTGTATTTAATGAAAGAAACCTGTAACATCTTTATTAAATGAAGATTTAGAAAAGAGTAATTCTGTAAGTTGATTGATTGATTGTCTATAATTATGACATATAGTAGTTTGAATGATCTTAATAAATTATATATTTTGCTTCATAAAACAACCAAGACACATTCGATACTTGAAAACGAGACCTTGGATTATGTCAAGTTTATTAACCTTTTAACTTGACTTCTCACCACAAAAAATGCGACAAGGTATGATATGTTTGCTATTATTTTTTCTTCTGAATAAATTATTCATATCTACGGCTCAGATTTATAAATAATCACGTCAAACATAAGATCTCCACAATTAATGAAATGAAAAATATATAGTTGCTTAAATTCCAAATCTCCATCATTGGAATTATTTACAGGAAAAACTGAATCATCCTCTTTATAGCCACGTAGATTCCGGCAAAATAATAACTTCTTTTTCACTTCCCGAGACCCTTGTGCAATTATCTATTTCCTCCAACACATCTGTCTTAGAAGTTAGTAAGACTGTCTTAGTTTCGTCTCTCGAATATATTATCGAGAATAGTCATAAGTTGTAAAGTGTGCAGCAAGACAGTGCCACAAACACTTAAGAAAAAATAATTGATAACAATAAATCGCAGTATACTCATTAATACCAAGTCCAGTAGAATACTGGCTGAGAAGTTATTGAGAAGATGAAGAGAGTAAAATGAAAATGACTCGCGTATAAAAGAAAAGTAACATTAGATGTCATATATGGCACATGAGTGTCATTTGTGGCTTAATGGGGTACAATCGTTTCTGTGAAGGTTACATAAGCGTTGAAGATTTCCTCATATAGTGATTACCTCCACTTAAGGAAAAACCTCGAGCGTATTAACAAAAATTCCCGTCACACAGGCTACTTTCCGACTCCCGACAGTCGATTTACGTTCCACGATTAATCACACAAGTGTTTTCTAACACAATAAACTGCCCCCTAAATAAAACAGTTTCTGAACAAAATAAACGACAAAACTCCTTATATTAAATACTTGATAATATTAATTATTCCACGTTTTGTAATGAATGTTTTATCTTTGAACTTTGATATTTTGATTTGAAGGAGTTCGTGGAATCAATGAGCGAAGGTAGTACGAAGGAAAAAAGTTTCTATGAGAATACTAGCGGGACATTGACAATGAAAGTATTACACGGGAAAGCATGACTGTAGCGGAAAGAAACGAAGCCGATTCAGCAGGTGTACTTGTGTACTTGTGAGCTAGTGCTTGTGTTGTTCTCTTTAATGAAATTTCTCTACGGTTCAAGAAAACGAGAAAATTGTAGGTTAAGAAAATTGCCGAAGCTGATGTGTATAGAATAGAAGTGAGAGAATCGAAACAAGAAATTTAACATGGAACCAGCGTCATTGACGCTTACGCGTAAATAAAATTTTTTGTGGTCTCTTACATTCTCACTCAATTTACTTAAAGAAACATAAACCACCGATAAAAATATCATATAAATACGGTCCAGTCACGATCTAGAGGTACAAAAGTTGCAATACGCCATTTATTTAAAGTAAGAAAATTGTTAATGGCGCTATCATATAAATTGGAGATATTGAGCAGTATTCAATTAATCTCTCGAAAGGTCTTAATTTTCATTGTTTATTGGTATAAACATCTGAATATTTTCTAACTTAAGGAACAAAACAGGTATTTACCTAAAATTTCAAATGCAACAAAACTTTATCTCTAAGTAGTAAATACATAATTAAGGACTTACGACCTTATAATGGACGAATACTATAATCACAAAATACTTTATGATGGTCGAATACGATATATTTTGTGATTATAGTATTCGTCCATCATAACGTCATAAGTCTGGATTTATTTAGTTTGATTATATAATGGACGTTAATTGTACTAGAGTGTAAGTAGTAAACATGATCCGTGCATTACATACGTGCTGTTATTTACCCAGATATTGAATGATATACGTCTCACATTTACAAGGGATTGAAGTAAATTCATTCCTGTGATATTCAAGTGACGTATTTCAAAGGGAAGTGCAAAAGCTGAACCTGCAACCTCTGTGCTTTGCTTTATACGGTCGCACGTCCCAGGCGCTGAAAACGTGTCTTAGTACTCCTCCCTTCCCATACTTGGTTGATAATCTACGTGCTCTTCCACCTCCCTTTTCCTTTATAAATTTCTTCCAACACTCATAATCCGTCTTCGGATCTCTGCGGATACCTGCCTCATCCCAAATTTCTATTTTTATTTATATTTATTTCCGAGTAACTTTCAATCATATTTCTTTAACAGCTGCACAGTCATTTTTTTGTGTGTGTTTTAATATTAAATTCTTGCTCAAATTATTTTATAATTTCTATAATACCATTCTCCATACCACAGTTTCTCCTTCTTTCTCAAACCTTGTTTTCTCTTTTCTTAATCTCATAGCTCAATTCCGAACGTATTTTCTAACATTCGCACTTACTTCACCACTTCCCCTTATTTACTGCTCCTCCCCCATTTAAGCTACTTACTTCCGTTCCTCTTCAACCTAATTTCTCCACCTGTGCTCCGAGCCTCCCCTTCCACGTCATTTCCTCTTCTTCCCGCGACTTTCCCCGCATCGGCCCGACCGAGCTGCCGCCTCCTAAATTGGGAATTACAGAAACAAACGCAGGCTTAATTGCTGTCGCGGTCGCCCCGCCATGGGGTTGAGGACGACGCTGCAGTGAAGAGTGAGGGTGCGGAGGACGGCATCAAAGACGTCGTCGGCGCGTGCAACATGCGGCGCCCGCGGCGCCCGCGTCGCGGCGCGGTGCGGCGGAGGCGATGGCGGTGGCGGTAGTCTCGTGGGACGGACGTGGCAGTGACTTGTGACGTTGCTCTATTGAGGCGCACTACGCGCTCGTTCGCTCGCTTCCCGACACGAGGAGGATGTGAGAACTAGAGACCTTAATTTAAGAGACTACCTTCAGGGGCGAAAATATGATGCGGAGTTTCTCATATTTCCAGAAAATACTACGCGTAGTTTTTTAGTGGTGTCAATCAACTGTAGTTGGTCACATGATTGTGTCGTGTGTCCATCCCTTTCTTCCTTCTTCAACAATTAGTGGCGAATATCGAGTGACAGCTGGCAATAGAGGAACTATGATAATTTGTGTGCAGTAAATATGGCTGATATGAGAAATTCCGTGATATAAATTTGTGGACACGGTTGTCAGTTCTCTCCAGATTAAGGTCTCTAGTGAGCACCAGAGAACCCGGCGCGGTGTTCTAGAAAAGAATCTTATAAGGTAGCGGAAGATATTGAAAGAGTTTCCATATATAATTGACGAAACCAGTGTCTCTCTCTAAACTACTTATTACCGAAAGGTTTTTCGATCGTTTAGCGTGATTTCATGTTATTCTATAAACATTTTTTCTTTTTCAAATTTTTGTTTCATTTTCACTATAAATTTCTTCATCGAAATTTCAAATAGATTCATCTAATATTTTCACAATTTAAATTTTTTTCACTTTACTGTATTTTATTCTATTTTACCATTTAAATACAATTCAGTTCATTTTATTCTATTATTTGTGTATATTTCACTGGTTTTTATAGAACTCATTATCTCTTTTTGAAGCACTGAATATGGCCGCTACGCGGTCGAAAAATCTTTCTGCAATAAATAGTTTAGAAAGAGAAAATAATCTTGCTTACGAAAGCGTAGGAAATAGAAGTATGAGTGATATTAAACAAATTATAATATTAAATAAATTTAGAGTCATAGCGAGAATCCTCGTTAATCCGCCAAGTGAATTTCCGAAGGCAGCAATAGTAATTAGATGAGCTGAGAACGCATCAGGGACGGAAATTTTGAGGTGTAGTATGTGACGTAAATGGGATGAAAGAAGCTGTAACGGCGGTGGAAAGGGGTTGAAATGACAGGAAGAGAATTTCGGAAATAGAACAGGATTACGGTGCTGGATTGACAGCGGGCAAATACGGAGGAAGCGATTTAGTGGCGTTCACCGAAGACAGTACTTCAGCAGGGAACAGAGAAACACAGAATGACTGAATATGGATGTGGCTTTACTCAGGAGAATCTAATTACCTGGGATTGATATTAGGTTCAATGGCTTTAAAGTCACAATCGTAATACCTTCTACGCGATTATCAATTTCCTAAGACACAAATTAATTTGCCAAATGTACACTTGTGCCCGCGAAATTCACAGTACACAATGGCAGCTCGTGCACGTGGTGAAGACGGGGGCTGCATGCGCACAGTAGAATAATATAAATGTTTCTTTCCCTTCTATTATAATGTCATACAGTTTAAAAAAAATCTGGAGTAAGATTCACTCAATTTTACAAACATAATTCTTCAATATAATTATAGTAAATAACCTACACAGAAATAAAACTAAGTCGGAAAATAATTTATACATAAGAGGTAAAATATGCCTAATAAATAAATAACATATTAAACAAATCAATGTGCATAAAAAAATTTATCCTCTTAACCATAGAATATATTGCTGCATAATTCCACATCAGCGCATATTGCGGAAGTTATATCTTCCAACCTGAACTCTCTTCATTTGCCTCATAGGCTGATCTAAAGGCACCTCCAAAATAACTCATTTTGCATAATAACTTTTTCGTCGTATCACGAAAATAGTGCGGCGTACGGAAATGCTGTTTAGCAATCTGTACGCGCAATTTTATGTACAATAAAAATATTAAATATTTTATTTTAATTTTTTCAAATTTTTTATTTTTAAGAAACCGGAAGTGAAGCGCAGAGTTTAAATGAAGTATGAATGATCTGTACAGAAATTGGCTTCTATTCCCAATGCATTCAAAGTCAATTCTCAACATCGGTTTGATTTCATTAATTTGTTCGTGAGTTATCAGATAAACAAATTCTACTCATACGCATACACACATACGATATTGGACACCATCGCAATAATTGAAAATAGACCCTCCCGGTGCCAATTCGTACAGATCTGACGAGACGAATTTTTTTCGTCCGATTACTAGACTTTCCTTATAAATACTATATAAATGGATTAAAAAGTTAATTATATATCCCTCCAATATTCAATGTAATGTAATAAAAATTATCCAAATAAACAAAATATAACTGTTTTGTTACATACACAGGACTTAATGTGCACGCCATTCTTTGTCTACCAAGTATTATAAAAGTGAACTCCTATATTCGTCAAAACTGTTCAGAAAACAGCTCGCTGACTACTCAGGCTCAAGTGCGGAGAAGCACGTAGAGAGAGAAGCAGAATCCTGAGTCCTGTGGTCAACTGAATGCAGTAGTCCTTGCAGACCGCAGGGTGAAGTGGATACTGGACATTATGCCGTCGTGCGGCAGAACTGGGAAGAACAGTTATTCCAGCTACTAACATACTCATTAGTGCGTTACATTGCTATGATATTTATCACTGAAACATAATTATTTTCGGTACATTATAATTGATAGATTATATAGATGATGGATAGATAGAATTGATACATTAATTTGACTTGAATTGTCATATCATTATTACATTAGCGAATGTAAGCACGTTTATATCTATATTTTATATGTCCACATAAATTGTATAGAAGTAAGATTGTTCGTTTGTTTTTCTCATTAAAAATTAATGTTATTCCTAAATAAATAAATTTAAATGTGTTTTGCAGTTACTCTTTATCGGTGTATTATTCAAGAAATTATGGTTTTGATAATTAGCCTAACATATTGAAGTAAATGTCTTTGCATGTTGACTGCAAAGAAAGTTTCTGGTGAAACGGATTCATTTTTCTGTTGCCATACAATGATATTTTATCCTTGTAACTGAACTACAACTGGATATTGGTCAGTATTCCTAGAAGTTTAAACTGTATCTTCTTTTGTAAATGTGATGCTAGAAATAAAAATTATTATTATTATTATTAATATTATTATTATTACTATTATTATTATTACTATTATTATTATTACTATCATTATTAATATTATTATTATTACTATTATTACTATCATTATTAATATTATTATTATTACTATTATTATTATATCATTGATAGGGGGGACTCAAGAACCAAATTGGTAGAAATGAGAAATTCAAATATTTAGGTGAAATAATAGTACAAATTTTTTTAAAAAAGATGGCATGAAATCAAGAATAAGTAAGTTCAAAATGGTCTTTCACCTTACCAAGGACATATACAAGAAGAAATTCATATCCCTTGACACAAACCTTAGACGTTACTCAACAGTCATACGTCTGGAAGCACTATATATGCTGCGGAGTCTAACTATGGGCAAGAAGACACTAATGGAGCAGTTAGAAATAATTGAAAGGAAGTATCTTAGAAATATCTTGGGTCCGATAAAAGATGGAGAAAAGTACAGAAATGTCAAAACAAATTTATTTACACATTGAAAAAATTAGAGACGATTAGGAAAAGGAGAATTGACTTTTATGAACACCTCAAAAGAATGGATGACAAAAGACTGACAAAAAATGGTTTAAGGAGACTGAGAAAGACATGAAAGAACTTCATAGAAGTACAGAGGATATACAATCGAGAATAACCTTTCGAAAAAAAATTGCAAAGTAGAAAAAGCCTAAGAAAAAGGCGGGTGGAAGATGGACGAAGGAAAAAAAGCTTAGAGAAAGAATAAAAGAGTGGTGGAAAGAGAAGAAGAAAGGAATACCCATTTGAAATGAACGTAGACCATAGTAGTAGTAAATGCGCATCTTACACGCAAGATACACAAAAAAAGAGGGTGATACAGAAAGACACTGAGAAAAGTGACACTAGGAATAGCGGGATGCGCCTGAACACACAGCAAGTTAACCTGGATTTGCCATTGGTTGTCGGAGTTTAGTAACTTGTTTATCATTCATTATTAAAAGACGAAAATAACATACATGCGTAAATATCAAAACACTGCTGTCAACCGTTCGTTAAGATTTTATGTGGCATGTACTTCCAGATTCTCTTTTATTTTCCGATAGTAAAATGAGTGAATATTCATTTAATAATTGTAATTTAATAGTAAACATTTTTAACAAAAGCAGGTCGAAAGTGATTGTGATTCTTTAAAAACTGAAACATATTTACTATTAATATATCCTGAAAAATATAAGCGATGATGACATATTGGAAACCACTGAAAAAAATCGATGTTTGACAATTTTTGGCGGCTTCCTTTCGCTCACTTTGGCAATCATGAGGAAAGAAAATCCTCTCTACTAGGCCAAAATTGCTGGTGTAGTTAGCGGTCACTGACTGTAGCCTTACGTTTCGCATTGCGTATAATGATATCGCCTCCATAACCTTCTTCGATACTGAATCTCGTTAATAAAAAAGTATACAAATTTCTATAGTTTTATAATAAAGTTGTTTCACATATTTGTGACACCTTAATTAAAAAGTTGTATTTCTCTGTTTTGGAATTGCAGTATCGAAACAAATGTTGTAGAATAAATATGCTTAAATATAAAAATATATACTCTGTTCTTTTAATCAAAATGTTTCAGGGGAACAATACGCCTTTTCTATGAGAAAATCCACAGCCAAAGATATGCTATAAATCCATAAACACACGTGATATAATATTAAAAAGCGGATAAATTTAGAGGTACTGATAATTTATTTTTATTGTATTTGCCAAAATTAAAAAAGTTTAAATGTATTGTGATACACTCTTTAATTTTATCTTTTACGTCACTTATAATCATTTGAAGAAGTAAGGTTCGATTCTGTCAACATTTGAATTTTAAAAAAATTATAGATCTACCATTTTACTTGAATTTCTCTAACTTCGAATCAAATTTCAGTCACATGTTTCACCTTTCGCTACTAGTCAATAAGCTAGGTCAGGACTAGACAAGACACACTAAAATGTCTCTTCACCGTGCAAAGGAATCGGTTATTCGTAAGCCATAGTCGCTAATATTTCAATACGACATATTAATATGTTTTAAAAACTGAAATGTTCCTGTATATTAAAAAATCAGAATCACTTCCGACATGCTTTGCAAGTACCCTTGTGAGTATTTTTCGATCTTACCGGGAAATACACATGTTTATTTCCTGAAATTTGTCCTGCATTTGATACAAAAATTTTCAAAAATACATGACAAACCTGACTGCATTTTAGTGATTATGTGGCAAATGCACTGTATTCATGTAACTAAGAAATATATAATCAAAATACCATAGTCAGGTGTTCAGAATTCGTCAAGGACCGTCTCAAAGGGACCGAAAGTTATATTTCGGAGACTCTTTACAACAGTTCTTCTACGGAGAACTCCTGAAAACGGTAACTCAACCACTCAAGTGCTCCGCCCTGCGCAGGATCAACAAGTGCCATTCATTTAGGCCAGTGAGAGCATCTGGGGCGTTCTTCCTCTCAGCCTGCGTAGAGCGTTGAGTGAGGGTTCCATTGACGAAATGCTCGCTGACAGAGTATTCCAAGACCTGTCCTACTTGCAACCCTCGGGAATAGATTCCTATCTTTCGTACTGTTTGTCATCATACTCCTGATTCTTCCCAGAAAGCAAAACTTCACTGCAAAATGAATGTAAATCTATTTTATTGCAAGAAATTTTCTAAATAAAAATCACTTACTCCAAGAAAAGTTGCACATGAGAAATAAAATAATCTGCTACAACCAAAGAACCATTGATTCTTTCATCTTCTCCACTCTTCCTCAGGGCAAAGTTTGAGTCGATCAACCGCAAGTCGGCCATACTCTCACCTTGGCGGAAGGCTTTGTAGAAAATATTTAAGTATCTATTAAAAGGGACATTTTTCTAATTCTAAATTATGTAATAAAAAAAGTGGAATTAAAATTTTATATTCCAAAAAAAAAGGTGGAAAAATAAGTATTGTAAATGGAATGATTAAGATAAAAGTTTTAACGTTCTGTGAAATTTCTTGTTATTAAGTCTCGTTTCAGAGTTAGATGGAACTAAGGAATTAATTCCTGTATACTGAACCCTTGATAAGTATTAGTTGAATGCATTGCAATATCTAGACTGCGAAGTGGCGAGAAAGTGACATTATAATTTTCGGGCAACGCTGAGTAAGTACGCAACATACATCGGCTGGGGTAATTTCAATATAAGAGATGGGAGGCAACAAGGTAATGAGATCATGATTTATATTGAACAGTTATTAAAAAATGTTATCAAATATTTGTTGAAAAACTGGACTTGTTAAATACATGAGAGAACTTATATATTTATATCTGAGTGACGCTGGGAAAGTACGCAGCATTGCTCCACTGTGGCAATTTCAATGGAGGAGGCAACAAGTCTAACAGAAGAAAGACTTAAGTGTCAACAGCGATGGAGATTGATGTAAAAATTGACGTGATCTTGAAGACGTGATTGCGGCGCTGGAGGCACACTCGATGGAGGAACACGGTAGCAGTCCGCCGTAGGCAGCAGCGGCTGTGAAGACGTGCTGCCACATCCACAGCTGCCCCACACACGCAGCTCCACGTTGGCCAATCCCCCAAGGCTCATGCGACACATTCCCCTGTCCGCTAGACAGAGTATAGCGTGATCGGGTGCAATCTTCCATAGATCAAGATAAAATCAGATTGATGTTCAAATTCTCTTCTTTAACTAACAATCTTCCCTTTTCCGGTATTTATTCGTCAATTTCTCTGTTTTGAACGAATTTTCGCACTTATTTTCTAGATTTTTTTCCTAATTAATTCTCTTAATAAATTACAGTGAAGCCGAAGGAATTGTGGTAAGAATACTCTTCATTGTCTATGCAATGAGCTGAACAGCTTTAAAAAAACGAATAAGAAAAAAAAAGTAATCGGTACATTGGAAATGGACGTGTAGATGTATAAAGATAAAAGAAAGGACAAAAATGTTTGTCTAAAATCTTTGGCAATTTGACAATTGTATGAAATAGGTTTCCTCTCTTTAACTGAGACTCAATTTTTTGCAAGATAGTTTAAAAGGACGTAGCTTTGTTTGGAGAGTATCATAAGCACCTTTACAAACTGAATTCTTTATATTATGGAGCATGAGCTTTACCCCAAAAACACTCTGGTAGCTATATCTTGATGTTAATAATTAAAAGATTTTTGTAATTGGAGAACCACATGGATTTCCATGATTTTATATCAAAAACAATTAATCAATCCACATACAAATAATGTTTTACAAAGAAATGTCGCAAAAATACGTTCCCTACTAATCCCACGAAAAATCTAACATAAACACACAAGAAATCAATGGACATACACGTAAAATATATAATATTACTTACAACTAAACACATGGCATTAATTTAAAGACAAAGGATTCATGATTATGTACAACAAGGTTCAGTTAAATGTAATTGAATTTGTCAATGAATGCACGCTAAATTGATCATGAAAGATCATACTGTTCGTTAGATTTTCACTGGCCAGTAAAAGGTATAAAAGCTCATAGTTATGTTCTTGTAGCATTTGTCGATGCTCAGTTGGGAAACAGAGTCCTAGGCAGTTGGAAGATGTAGGAGGTATCGACGGTGTGTGGATCCATCAATAGTATTTAAATTGAAATTTTAATCGACCATTTAAAATAGACTATTTATTTATATTATTACAACGTTTCAACAGCATGATGCTGCCATCATCAGGCGAACGCTAGTGAATGGACGTATCAACAAATTTGTTTGTTTCATTTTAGTGAAAAGCATAAAAACAAAATTAAATACATATACAAATAAAACAATGACAAAGAAAAAATAAATAATTTGAAAACTCAAACCTTCAAAGCAGAAAAATCATTGCAAAAAGCTATAATTTTTTTACAAGTTTTCTGTGTCATTTTGTAAATTTAATGTGTTATTTGTAAACTTAATATGTAACATTTCTGACATTATACGATTATAATAATTTGGCTCCCTATCTGAAATTAAAACATTTTCCCAATCTATTAAACGATCAAAATTTAAACGGTGTATGAAATAACATTATATTGTAGCGTGTTCATGTTATGCTGATGTTCTTTAATCCGTGTTTGTAACTTACGCTTTGTCTGTCCGATATAGTAAAAAGACCAATTTTTGCAAATAATTTTGTAGACGATATTTTGTAAAGTCATGTTATCAATTTCATCTTTCCCCTTAATTACAAGATAATAATTTTGTTTCCTTGTTGTACTCACTAACCAAATGTTTTCTTGGATGAAATATCTTTTTCAAATTGGTGACATTATTTTATGATAGGGAAATACAACAAAAGATTTACTTCCTATCTGAGACTGAGAATTTTGAGCATTTGGTGAAGGATTTTTCAAATTGGTAAGATAGTGTATTCGTCTCTTGACATATTTCATTATAAAATTTTTAGGGTAATAATTTACTAATAATATTGTTTTTACAAATTCAATATTATCATAATGGAAGCAATTATTCGACAGCAAGATCGCTTTATCAACTAAATTGTAGATTATTGATATCTTTTACACCACAGGATTGCCCGAAAAATAAATTAGTACTCATCCTGAATAAGTTGTTTTATGATACCAATGAAACAGCAATTTATTTTCAGCTTGCAACATTGAGACATCCAAAAATGATATTTTTCCATCGGTTTCTTTCTCCAACGTAAATTTTAGTCTTGGATGATATTCATTAAGAATGTGACCTGGTTGTTTTTCTTCATAGAGCTTCTTGAGAAAGCTCTTGACTGTATAATTATCGAAAATTACGTTTTACCACACACACTCTATCTAAGTGTTGTAATGCTAAGTTGAATGCAGCATATTTTATGGACAGTAAAGGCAACAATTTCAATGCATATCCTGTTTCGATAATACGAAAATAACAAATGATCCTGAAAAATTATAAAGTAGTGAATTAAATTAAACTGGAATTTTAAGATGAGAGCATCTCAAATATATTTCTAAACATTTCCTCTGGTACTATTATGGGATTCTGGGTTTTACTGACAGGACTTCACTTTCTTCTTTGAAATAATAAACTCAATATATGGTGTATAGCGTTTCCGACCTTCCTTTGTTACTGTGAAATTATACGCATACCTTTTCTCACTTTCTCCATCTCCGTACGATCATTTAACTCAATTTGTCTCAAGCGTACTCCAGCAAACGAGATATAATCCATTTCCTAACGACGCTTGGAGCTGACATGCGTGAAATCACAATTTACTCTTCTTACGTGCATCGCAAGTCGTTGAAGGTCTCATGCTTAATTCAGTTTCCTGTAATTGGTGACTGCTCAAGGCAGCGAAGTGGTCTTGTCGGAATGTGGTATTTAGCGACTGATTCGACCTGCTTCGTATAATTGAACATAACACGACAACTAGGAAAATCATTTCATTAAATCATTACACAGAGTTAAGAAGATTATATCTTGATCGACGAGAAGTTTCGTATCATTGACATGTTGAGTGACAAATACGTATTCCTTTTTTGGTGGGAATATGAGAAGATTAAAAGCAAAGCAAATTGTTGTATTATATCCTGATAAATTATACATTTTATACCAATCAATTTAGAATGTGCCTTGTTTGCTTGTGTTTTACTCGACTACAGTAAGTATTGTGTGATGTCAACCTTTTTCATCTTCGACTTTTATCGTAACTTCTACAGGAGATCTCACAATTCAAAGGATACACAAAAAATTTCTAGAAATAATTTTATCAGTAAATATATCAGAACTAATATTTAAATTACATCCATTATCAAATTAATTGAAAATAATACATAATGAAGAAGCAAACACGCCGAACAATGAAGTCGAACACTTTGAAGTTCAGAACATCGCTATATTCTCGTCATAATCGAAGAAGACAACATGATTCATGGTGTGCCTGCACAGTAGCCAAGAACTCCTGGTTTTAAAGCCCCCATTTAGAGCTCTTTATTGCAGTGAGGCGCGTATAAAACAAGCAGCCATTCGCTACACGTTCCTCACGACATGCTCGGGTGAGGCTGAGGAGGAAATATGAAGGGCTGTCTCACAAGCTCAAGCAACCAAGTTCAATTCCTTGACATTTATTAGACTCAGATTAGGCACCAATTTCGAAGACATTGTCCCCCATAACAGCGTAATAATTCAAAATACCATGTCTCAAACACGTGTATTATTACTGAAGGTTAGTAGAAATGGGTTTCATAAACGTTCACAAATTACGCAATATGAAAATCGACTCTGAAAAAAGAGAAATTAATTCTAAAATTTTCTTACATGTTTTACTGATAATTCAGAATATTCCACAAATCAAAATTGAGAATTGATATAACTGGATCTATATCTTTCATTAGCAACTATCTCGCTAATTAATGCCTGTCTCGCAAAAAACAAAAAAAAAACAGTTCCTCACGCGATACAAATACGTATCACTTGAGCCCGTAAAAAGCTAGAGAAAAAAAATTTTTTTTTGGTCCTGTAACGTTAGAAACATCGTAATCAGGACATTCAAGACCACACCCGTGTTCTGCCTAATAATATTTTCCATCCTCTAACTAATGGCGATGGAAACAACACGGTCGTCGTTCTTTTACAGCCCCCTATCGGGAAGCGCTCTTTACAGCGGCAAGGCGCGTATAAAACAAGCAGCCATCCGTCGGCGACATGCACACACGGCATGTGGGGAGGAGACAAGTGGGAGGGAAGGATGTGTGAGTGAGAGTGAGGACAAAAGTTTTGGAGGGATGGATAGGCGGGGGAGGGATTAGATATCGAAGGACCGAAGGGTCCTTGGGAGAGTTGCGTCGTTGGTGAATAGTTGCGTGGGAGGGTGGTGGGAGAATGGGAGCGAGAGCGGGATGGGAGTGTTTAGGCGATTGCGTGTGACGGTGGCGCGCGGAGCTGCGCACTGCCGCGGCCTGCGTCCGTCGCCGCCGGGGGCGTGGCGGCGGCGGCGGCGACGGTGCGGCGGTCCCCTGTGTCTCGGACGGACGGACGGACGCAAGCCGGCTGCGTGTTTCTCCGCGGGGCACCTGGCGCCCACGCCGACGTCGCGACGCTTGCGACGTAAGCAACGTTGTGGTTCGCTCTTTACTGGAAGAGGGTGGGAGAAAGTTCCGTTGAATGAATTGCAATGCTTTGTCATGCTTTCTTTTTTTTATGACATAAAACTTCATTCGATCGTATGACAAAGTACTCGGCATAATATTTGTTCGTAGCACTAATAGCCAGTCAATACGTAAGAAGAATCAAAATTGTATTACACAATACAATTTAAAACAAACTTATTGTATACTAAATAAGTACCGAATTCGCAGACTAAAATGAGTTTAAGGCTGAAAAAGCAATCAGGTTTCATAACAGAGTACAACCATTTTAGTGCTTTTTAAGATAGAAAAATATTATGGATTTCAAATGACAGATATCTTGATTGTTTACAATGCATACATGAAGAAGACGAGGTCACCTAAAGTGATGTTTTTTTAAAAAAATATATGGCTTTATTATCCACAACTACAGAAATTTTGATTCATAGTTGATCATGAACAAATTGCACTGAATCAACAACATAAAATAGAAAAGCACACTTTCGTTACACGAAAAAGAAATTGTCAATTGTGAAGAAAAGGATGATGTTTCGTTTTCAGTTATTATGAAAATAACATCTGCGAAACTTTCAAAAGATTCTCTTTTCACGAATTTTGTTCGTATGTTTCAAAATTTAAGGTCGTTGGTATAGACCGTAATAATTTACTGTAAAATTTTATATCGGTAGGCGAATCTAAGCTCTGGTTTTAGGACGCAGAAATCTAATTCGAGATGAATTTGGTACGACCATATAGCTTTCATAATCACTTGTAGGAAGTGAAATTGGAATTTTGACAGTCCTTGTGTAAGAGTTTTTGCCGCAAACCCCCGTAAAGGATTGTCTGGGATCAATATTAAATTTACTGAGAAATACAGATTCAATAAAAGTTACATTTTTCAAACATATGTACCTGCCTCAATGGAAAACAAACAGATAAAACACTGGTACTGTATGAATATTTTTTATTCTTTATTGTGTCCATTTTACACCTTTTTTGTGAGCTGAACATTTAATAGAATTTGTATCGTGTTGGGTTTATTTGTTGAATATTAATTAGAAAAAATCATATCCGAACGTATAACGTTCTTTCTCAGGAAACGTATCCTGGTAAGATAACTCCACAGAAAGTTTCAATGAGTGTGCTGAAAATGAAGATACATTTATATGAATGTTGGCGATACACATCTAAATAATGAAAATGAATATGAATTTCCTAGACAGACCTGATGACTTAAATTTAACCCTATGATAGTTCCACTCTTTAAATTGGATGTAACTTGTTCAAAAGCTGTCACTGCTATTAAATAAAAAACAATATATATGAGTGCTCAAAGAGTAATGTACTTTTAATATGCATCATTGTCATCCGACCAAATGTCCGTAATCCAGATATTACGTACATTAATAATAAGCTATTTCTACGGAGAACAGTTTAACAGTTCAATATATCCACTTAATAAAATATAAATAACCTTTAAAAATAATACCTGTAGTTCGTTTTGTAAATTTAATTACTTTCTAAAAAATGGGAATTCGGGTCCACCTGACCAAGTAAGTTGAAGGGTGAGTAAATCGGCCTCAATTATTATTGTAAACCTAAAGAATGATAACATTTCAAATGAATATTTTCTGTGAGTACTTTTTTTCATAACTACGAAAAAGTCATACGTTTCTTCGCAAAACAAATAATAGAATAATCAATATAAATATCTGAATTTTCTTTGAAGTTATTTTTCACTTATTGTGCTAATCTCAAACTCCCGTGTTTCTGAAAGGAATGGACTGAATTTCGTACTTCTCTTCTGTTTCCTCTAAGACTAAAAGGTTTGAGATTAACTAAATCAATCACGCAAATGGGAATAGAGGTACAATTTAATATACCTAGATCAAAACAATGTCTTTAAAGAAATTAGTTTTGACGGATCTTGTCGACAAGATATAAAAGTTCTAGTGAGTCCATTTTATCTTCGGAGAAAACTCCCACAGTGAAGAGAGAACGCTCGCCCTCTGGCTGCCCTTTCCTACTTTTCGATGTTTGCCGGGTGTAAGTCGTAAGTGTGTAGGTCCATTATTGCTTTATGCCCGACTCATTGTAAAAGAGAAGCACTAAAACTCACAGATGGAGAATGTGTAGGTGCCACTCGTTTCGAATCCTTTACAATGCTTCCTCACATACAATCACGCACAATCACACTGGAAACAAGCTACTGGTCTGACGCACCATCAACATTCAAAGTCCAAAAGCCGCGTTGCTGCTCCCTCCACGAAACCATTTTTCGGATTACTTTCGGAATTGACTGGTTACGTATTTACGAATCACAATTAAGACCTAATATTAAATGTAAATGTGCTTTAGAATATTCTTCCAGTCCAACCATGCGTGTTTATTCGGAATGGTATTTATTAACTGGATTGGGATCTACAAAATTTTATTGGAGCATGTTTTTGGTAAATAAAGATATGTTAATTGATGTAACGTAAGTAATATTCATCATAATATTCTTTAGGATGAGTCAATTAAATTCAAAAATTTTGAGATCAAACCGAAATATGTTTTCGGAGGTATTAGCAATACTCAACTTACGTCTTCAAATGGTAATTTTTTAGCAATATTTAAATACAAAATATTTAAGTACTGTTGTAACATAATTAGTACAATACAACATTTTCTATAACGTACAACACTTGTAAAATAGAAGATTCAAGTAGCACATTTCAATAATGTCGCCAGATTACAAAGCGGTAAAAAGATTAGAAAATAGTATATTATTCACAGAATATAGTTATAATGCCAAAATAAAAAATTCATATTTTTCTCAACGGGAAAGTACTAATAATTGAAGTTGAATAAGGGCATTAGAAGATTTATGGTTGGTTGACGCATCATCTGACCGATTATTCAAAATGAAGATATTACAAATTTTGATTGACTTAGACGAATGAATTTCGAAAACCCGATCCTTATTATGAACTGAAACTAGAATTCTTATGAACATCTGTGAAGAACGCAGAACCTTTTGTTCATTAAGTCCTGTTACGCAAATTTCAGCTTAATTACATTCAATATCTGTGTTCCATCCACTAAACGGCTGTCCACTGTCCACTCCAAGAAACTGGAAACAGTTGGCCGACAAATTAAATTGGATCTCAGGAGGGAAGTCAAAGGCTGCCTCTGCTTGCCCCTCAGCGGTCACGCGGCGACCTCGTGGTTCTCAGGACGGTCACACAAAGAAATTAGTACGCGTCCATTGACAGACGGAGGGACAAAGTCAAGTCAAAAGAAACGTAAGAGGTAACCACAAATAACCCTTAAAAATCAGCCTTGAGGCGGTGTCGTCCGGACACGCACGCTAGCGCACGCAGCACGTCGCTCTCCTCTCGCCGTCGCTCCGGGGGTTTCCCGCCAACGCTGCCTCACGTCGCAGTGGCCGTGTCACAGTGCGCTGCGTGCACTCTGGCGGAGACAAAGGGAGGACAGACGAAGCCGGCTGCTCTGCTGACCTCTTGTTACGGTAAACGCGGTGGTGGTATTAAGGCATTTCGCGAAAGCGCTCCTTCACTACGAATCCCCAGAGTAGTGAAGGCGAACGATAAAAGAACCCGATAAGAAGAATAAGAGAAGTAACTTTTTTCCTCTAATAATAATAATAATAACAACAATAAACTCGGATAATCCAACTAAACTCTTTACCCCCAAAAACGTTTCACGATGTGACTAGTAAGTAAATTCACATAGAGTTGGACCTTAGTAGCACTCGTCACCGTGGTCGTTAGTTGCCCCAACCAAGAATATACTTACAATAATAAAAATGAGGACAAGCAGAAAAACTATTGAAGTATGAAGATTTGGCTATCGTAATTGGTTAAATATGGGGGGTTAAAACAAAGATTATCCCCATCATTGTTGGTTCCCTTGGTGCGATTTATGTAAATTTAAAGAAACATCTGGATTTCATACCAGGCATACCAAGAGAATAGGAAATATAAGAGATCGCACTTTTTGGCACAGTCCACAATAAGAAAATGCTCAAAATCCTTTAGAGAGCGGGTAGCGACCAGGAATTAGAAACTTCAACCAGCCACAACACCTTTATAACTATGAGGTGAATGCTACTCCTACGAAATAATATTAATAATAACAAGAAGAAGAAGAATTGCGACAAACCACTCTTCACAAATCCACTTTGACCTTTCCTATTATGATTTCAAGCATGGTAGAAATAGTAGAAAAGCATGCATTTGATAATTTAGACGAACTGGGTATAAAAACTACAACATAGGTATAGACATTATAGGCAATATAACATAAAAACTATAGACAATACAACAGAAGGTTGTGATACTGAGTATATGTCACAGTCAGAAAATTTTTCCAGTCCAAAGAAATACGTGCTTTAAATTATGAAATGTATAACACTTTGGCAATTCAAACTCGCTTTTACACTGAATTTCCGAGAAAATTCCTAGAAATTTATTTAATAATAACAATAAAAAATTCAAATATTTATGACAGCAATCTCATCAATACCGCTGTTACTAGCAAGGAACCTCAATATTCCGTGAATTTTGCATTTTATTATTAGCACCAAGTATAAATCTATTATCTTTAATACTTGCAACATAGTTCATAAATTTCTTAAACTACCATAGTAATATTCATTTTGTATACAAAAGTCAAGGAATATGATTTAACCGCTACTGCGCAAATTTATTTTCAGAAGGAAGTGGAAGTTCAATTTTTTAAATATAAATATCTTTTGTAAAATTGCCCCCATTATCTTCTGTAGTCATAAAAGAAGACATTTTTATTAATTGATATTTGTGTACTGCGCATGTGTATCTTACTATAAACCGATTAATTGTATACTTCTGTTTTTTCTCTCTGATGGTTCAAACGATTTTCATGAAATTCATGAAAAGTATTCATGAATTCATTAAAGCATCGTTTCACTTCTGATTAGAAGAGTTTTAGTTCCTTTTTAATAATAAAAATATGAATATGATAGATTCAAAAGTATCGATAGCTTGTTTGTGTAGCGTGAAATGCAAAATGACATATGTGTTTAGTTCCTTCTGTTTGCTGTTTAAGGCTTTTACTGCCTAATTACGAGGAGACACAATGAATTGTGAAAACGCAGCAGGGAAATTTAGCAGATACTGACGGTACTAACTATGCAAAGTGATCAAATAATAAACTAACTACCCATGTAGTTCTCATCTGAAAGAAGTTAGGTCGCTAATATTAAATAAATTAAATTGTATATCGAAATACACTTGAAGGATTCTTTCTTTAAAATTGAGAGTAACTGTGAACCAATATCACTGGCCAGGGTTTTTATAAACTGAGATCACTACAATGACCAAAATTAAAGATGCAATTTAATTTATTCGACGTTAATTAAAAATTAATGTTGAATTAAATATTTCATTTCGTTTATAATGCAACCTATAGGTTAAATAACATTAGTCAAATGTGATCTGAAATAATTAACTAATGCGTTGAAATAATAATGCGAACTAAGATGATTTTTCTTTAAATAATTCCTTCTGTGTCTACATTTAGACTTCACTATGAGAATGCCGTTCAAAGGAACAATGCAATTGAACCGTAAGAACGGTAGAATTCCTTCTGCCCATACAACCATCCTTGATTTCTCTTCCCAGCGCCAAATGCCGAGTAACAAAGGAAGCCTTGCGCATTTGAATGCAGCGAAGTTAGATTTCTGGCTTCGTGCCCATTCCCATTGGGTTTTTGCGATCAACTATCAGATTAGTTCCTTGCAAGAAAAGGGACTGGGAAGACTCCAGTGAAACACACAACTATCAGGAGCTAATGCAAGATTTTTCTTTTTACGTTTTCAGTGGTGTGACATGTTCCTAAAATGTCACTCCACCGATTCCTATAAAATGGAGAAGGGATCAAATAAATCAATGTTGTTTCAAAAATTGTTCACCATTCTCCCTAATAATCAAAGGAAACATCTACATTTGATAAGCATGTATTAATTTTTTCAAATATAAATCGGACAATGATTTGCAACTTACATTTTTGTAAAGAATAATGCGATAAATAATTTCAGGGTTTCAACCAAATCAGCTGGATATTCGATACTATTTTTTTCCGTGAGACAGTACAGTACATCTGTAGCACAGTTACTCTTGTATAGAATACGGATATTATTGAATATCCAATCAACAATTTAATCTCAAAAGTGACAAAGTCACAAAAGTGAATTCAAACTACCTGGGTTCAATTAATAGGTTGAATACATATAAAATGTAATAAGCGATATCCTTATTATCTTTCGATGAACTATACTCATGTATTGGTGATAATATATAGTCACGAACAATGCATAGTTTTGCACAATTTTATTTATTATTGTACTACCTACCATTGTAGTTTGTGTTAGAATTGTACTTGCGAATTATGTATGTAGATAAACTTTGTGCAATTCATGAATGACCATATCATCCTATCAACGTCACATTTCTTTATAATCCTGGTATAAGTGAGAGGCGGAGTCAGTGACAGTAAACTCGCAGAATACGTGAAATTACTACTCCTTTTATCGTGCGAAAAACGTTCATAAACAAAGAAAAAATGATCTATTTGAAATTCTCTCGATTCCAATGGATAATAAGTGAAATAACTGGGGTCACACTATCTTTTTCTAATTAGTATTGGTCATGCAACTGACTAAATCCCCCCAAATATTCTGAAAAAAAAATAGGAATTCAAAATTTAAAAAAATATATTTTAAAACATTTAATATGATAAATATTCTGCGCTAAGGTTTCTTTCGTGTAGGCGAAATATACTTCATGGAGAGTCAAGCTATTTGGGAGAGTGAAATCCACGTAACTTCTGTCACCTCTTCCACATCCATACACGCTGCTTTCTCCTCACCTGCGGAGGAAGCGACGCTGCGTCGCGCTCCTTGCGGTCATTATGCAGGAAACAAAGGAATCGCGCCTCGTCGACCGGAACGATGGAGGAAGTGTCATGTCGGAAAATTCAAATGCGGACAATTATGAACCATACAAATCAAATATGGCGAATAAGAAAGGCTTATTCAGACCTGTGAAACCCGCCTTGTGAGCGGAGACGGACCATGAGATGTGATGCGAACGTTGATACCGCCACGTCTACAATGGGAGGAGGAGAAAGGGTTAACGACTCCCCTACAATTAGCTAGGGCATTAAACGTACATTTTATGAGGGAAAAAAAGTGCATATTAAGTATCACGCTCCTGAGAAATACGCTGGTATGATCGATTAGAATGCCACGGTACACTTCGCTTTGAATTCTGAAATTTGCCGTTACTGAGGTCAATGTTCTTGAAATGTCTGCCGGGATGTTGAGTTCAGTTTTGGAGCACATCCGACATGGCGAATTGGTCTGTAGAGACTTTCAAACTGCATTAATCTTATCTTTTATCTCAAGAAAAAGTAAAGGAAGTCGGCAAAACTCTCTTCAATGGCGGTTGCTGAACTGTAACATTGACTCTAGTGAAGGCCTCACAGGTCTCTGGACTGAGAAAACAGTTTGTGGCAAAATTTGAACAGCAACCTAGTAAATACTACATAGATCATTATTAATATTTATATTTCATTTACGTAAAATAATCTTTCTATATGTAAAAAAATTTCCTTTGTGATTAAATTTCCCCGAATTAAATACCAAAAATGTTTTTAAAATATACATTCCCTAGTTTTTAGGATTTCTTTTTTCTCACGTCATCAGGGATGAGAAGTTGTAAAGTGCCTTATTTCCTACGATAAATCGATTATGTGATAAAAATTTAAGAAATGATATTTAATACAAATACTATAATCACAAATAGTATAACGGACGTTACTATAGAGGATGAATAAAGTTTCTGACTACGCAAGTAAATCTACAATACATATACGTAGATAATTGGAACCTGTAAAATTCATCGAAAAATTAAGAATATTCTCTGAAAATTGAGACCTGTGTGTCGAGTTTACTCAAAAAGATTACGCAGACATGATTTCATATTAATAACATGCTTTCTCCATAACTTTACGAGTAAAATTTTATAGCGGAATTGGAGGGGTTGTAAATGTTTTGTCCGATTATTCAAAGCATGAATAATCTCATACAGTTCTCTCTCACTTTAAATAAATTGATAAGCTAAAGTCCACAGCTGTTTCAATGTTTCCTGACAGGTAAGTATTTTTCTTTTTCACAACACGCGTTTGTGTGCGGTAATGGTAGTATAACTCCACTTATATTTCACTCCATCATGAAGAGATTGAATCTAGAACGTTAACTATAAGAAAAATAATCGATAACAGTAAACAAAAGATCGAAAAAGTAATATTTTTAACAATAATTTTTCTTGAAATAGTTTTCAATAATGATGTTGATAAAAATGCAAGTAGAATTGAATAAATGTGTCACAAAATAAAAAAGTGCATTTATACATAGAAAAAAAATATTTACATTACAACAATTAGAACTACACAAACGAAATTACATTAAAATAAGTAAAAATATAATAAGCAAAGTATTATTTCTTGTAACACAAATGGTTATGGTTATGTAAAAACCTTTGCTTTTATCAAAGTATGTAGAATAATGCTCTGAAAATGGGCAAGAACTCGTATAATAATGGGTAAAGAAATAAGCACTAACACGTATGTCTCTAAGAAAAAGTCATACTACGTAAAACATTTTGCAAAAGATACTCAAATATATTTGTTAAATGTTTGTAGTGCACGAATGCATAATATATATATGTATCGTTAAATAAATATTTGTACTAATAAATTTCATGTTTGAACTAAAAGATCTATTCCACTGGTCAAATCATCACATCAAAATACGAATTAGAATTTACACATACTGAGAAAAAGAAAAGAAAAAGGTCATTCATTATTAGCATGTACTAAAAACACGAAGCAATATTTTCTCATGCATTTAGATTTGGCAGATTACTTAAGTACACATTAGCGTGACAAATTTCACATGTTCATTTCCTGACGACGCTTACTAAATGATGGAAAGATTATGAATTCATTTCAAGTACGTTTTAAAATCAAATTATATTTTTATTTACTTGTATGCTTTTTATGTGAATTTTCAAGCATAAATATCTCAAATACAACAATTTTATCCAATTCCTCATTTTTCAAATTTCACTAATATACAAAAGTTTTCGTTTTATACTTTAAAATATTAAAACACTACATGTGAAGTACAACATACAATGCGAAATACATGATGGGGAAGAAAATCGCTCACCAATTCACTCTTCAATGCCTCAATTCCTGATGAATCTGGAAAAAGAAATGGACTGTTGTACAATATTTATAGCCCACATGACGCATTGGAAATAACCATATTCACTCACAATATTAAATTTTATATAATATGAAGCACAATAAATAATAAACCTAATTATCTAATAATTCTCGTATATTCTCTTTCGTGCGCATACTAATTCGTTAATCACCTCTCATTTCGCGGCGCGAGCAGCCACAAGTTGAATCCCGCAGTGGACTATTTTTTGAATTAATTTTTTGACGACTTTACAATGTGTCTTGTAATACATTGGCAATCGTTTCAAGAATTATAACGTTTAATGCTTAACCGTGTGTCCATTTTGTTTTAACTATATACCATTGTTTTAACTATATACCATTGTTTTAACTTATTGTCTTTCAGAAATTTTTGATTATAGATGATACGAGGCAATTGTTGGGTTCATATGTCATTTTTATTTGTCTAATATCTTTTGTTGTCTCATTTACTTATAACACAATCATATATTTGCATTAACAGAACATTTTTTACAGAAGATAGAAATTTGATTCATTTACGCTCTCGTAATATTTTTCATTCTCTAACTATGTATTACTATTATTAGCAAAAGTTGGGCTACTTTTATATATTACGGACTGAATAATAGTAGCGTTACCCTCGTCAATTTGACGTTTTTTTTCTACAAGTATTATATTTCGATTCTTCATAGATATGGAGTATAACACGTGTTCACTACTCAACCGTACCAAAAATATTACAAACATGGCATACAATACTTATATGAAATTGAAGATTTTCTATAGCTACTACTGCGCTTAAATATAATTTATTTTGCTTCAGTAGACATTGATTTATTCAAACACTGAAAAACATAACATTCATTAGAATCCATACATACCAATACATTGGCAAAAAAATGTTCAAATAAAATCCTAGACAAAACTCGTTTCAAAATCGTAGAACCCGTTCGTATATTCAAGGGTAGAGAATAAATAGTAGGAATGTTAATGAGGACGACAAAAACCTGAATTTATCTCTTTTCAAATATTCAAAAGATATCGAATAATTCAAAAATTGGTTTTTAGTTCTTCGAATTTACAACATTCTCAAACAAAAATTGATGTAATATCTCAACTCGTTCATGAGATATTGCTAAAATCGGGGTGAAATTTTATTTATGTGTTCGGACAGTGAAGTTTAGGGATATGTGGCGTAAGACAGTTTATTAAGTGTCAAATTGTTAGGCATTCCTTAGGTTAAAACAATTCCATGATGCAATTTCCATCGGGTAAATGTGCAATAGCACGAATAATGTCCCAATAATGAAATAAATAAATCTAGTTATTTATACATAAAGACAGTTAACGTCAAGTTGCGANTAGTTATTTATACATAAAGACAGTTAACGTCAAGTTGCGAGAAGGAAATTCGATAATTGGGAGTTTTTTAAATCATTTCACTAATTTGAACACAAATTAGTCACTAATTGATTAATAAATACTATATTCTTCCAATCTTCGTCACTTCACGGAGATACTTCAACCTCATGGGTTTTGGATAGGGTACTTATTAAAGGGGTCATGTTAGAATTTTACAAGGCTGCTAAACGGAGCATCACGATGTCGTATAATGTCACACACTAAACTCACATACGCCATAATGCTAGAATACGTACACATTATTATAATAGACATTTGTTTAGAGTAGTATTTTCTAAAACTGTATCGGTATGTAAACCTCCTCTTTTGATTAGAGTAGTATATTTTTAAACTGTATCTGTATCTAAAACTGCACATTTTGAATAACGTTCTTTAGTTTTCCTCTAAAGATGATCAGCGCTTGTAAAGATGATCAGTTTGTTCCCGTTGCTCTCGACAAATCCAAATGCATCCTCAACTCGGTTTAAGGCTGATTGATGAAGTCACCTGCCGCATCTCGTACCCAAGCTTTCGTGTCGCTTGATCATTGTGGTCGTCTCGAATAACTCATTGCTCTCGCGTCAAAGCGCGAATGTTCCGTGACGCGCTGCGACCGACCGCAAGACGCAAACAGGCCTTCCGCATCATCACTCCGCTGACGAGGGATACGCCTACGAGGACTGTGCTTCCCAACGAGATGGAAACAAATGGATTTCGTCACGACAATTCGTCTACGTATTCTACTGAGTAGTTGTATAAATGAGACTTCTCTAGATTGTTTCCTTTAGAATTACTTTTTTCAACATTACTTTGCACTCAAATACTTTTACAAGTATATATTCAATAACTATAATAAATAGTTTATCTAAATATTTATATGTATCAACACAAAAAATAATTTGAAATAAAGATCATTCACTGAACCGTATTAGTATTTATTACAGTAATATTTTCGTAAAATTGCACAAGTAAATTACTGAATGATTTTGTTACCGCGACATGGACAATTGAAGCTTTAAATATATATTTTTATTTTCATGCTTTTACTCAATTTTTACTTCAGCTCGTTGTCTTCCTCCCCTCTAGAGTCCTACATTGACCTTCCGTCAGTTATCCTACCCTCCCAATCGACGCCAACGCGCCACATAGCTTCTTTGGGCGGCGCCGGAACCACCGCGGAGCCGACTGCTCTGCTACCCAGAGCAATCCCACCTCGACTCAAAGCAGTGCTCGGCAGCGTAGAGCGCTCAGTCGCCGCCACCGTTGTCCCCGCGTCTGCTGCCGTCACCGTCGAGTGCGCTCCGCCCAACGAGTGCAGTCAGCGCTCACCAGGATGCGCCACGGGGCGGGGGATATCCAAGCGCGCGCTCGCGCTCTTCCGAGTTGCGGGAGGCGTTGCTCGTCTTTCGACGGTTGCTATCGCGCCACGCCATTGGATGACGGCCGTTGCGCGGGTGGTTTGTGGGAGCGCAACAGGAGACACTTTTGGTGACGAGGTGTATTCGTTATGAAGACTCCGTTATTCATTAGGCTTTCCATTACGTAATTCATTACTTTTCTCACACTTCTGATTACACTCAGAATAATTTTAGCTGTTCAAAAACTGTGTCAAAATGTATAAAACGTTACTGAAATTAAAAGATATGAACAGTGTAATTGATAAAACCTTACATAACAGATGAGACTGTAAAGCTTTTGACTTTGTCACTAAAAGAGGAACTTGTCGATATTCCACAATATCGCTGCAATTGGAAGTTAATTAACTGCAGAACTTTGATGTGGAAAAGAATGGTATTCGTCCATCAAGGTCGTACGTCTAAAATTATTTATTTATTAAATATAATTAATAAATTAAATTATTTATTTATTTTGAAGGAGCAAGTTTAACATTGAGGAGGGGAGGGAGGATATCAGTGGGGGCACAACCCATTCTAAAATTGTATGTGTTGTAATTAATGTACTTTATTCGTACAAAGTATTGTTAAATTATAAGTCGTTACTGACATAACAATTATAAAATTTAAAATATTTTTATGTAAATATAATATTTAAAAAAATTAAATTTTCGATAAGAAATTTGAGCACCGACCGAAATAAATTTCTATCTACGAGCCTGGTTTATCAGATACACTTTACGATATAGATATTGGGTTCAGATAACATGAAAGAAATTTCATTTTAATAAACATACCTTGAGTATATACGATTAAATAGGCGATGATCAAAAGTTCCCTTGCATCCCATTGATTTAAGAAAATATACAACAAACTATGGTGACAAGATACGATGGAAATTCAACGCGCCTATTCCATTTACTAGCCGAGTATTAATGGCGACTACAAGAGGTGTTTATACGCGAAATATCGCATCACTTTATTTGAATGTTCTGTTGGAGCTTAGTGTCTTGCTTTAACTCTGTATTTGAGAAGAGCTGATCCCTTATATTTAAATTTTCAATTCTAGAACCAATGAAAAAACACGGATGATATAAAATTAATTAATAACTGCGTCATAATTTCAGTACATTATACTTTTTCTCTGAAAGTATCGTGTAGTATTTTCCACATTTATATCACAAATCACAAACTGAATTTTGATAATTTCGAGGCACAATCTCGTTTAACACAATATTCTGCTACTCTTAGTACTTCAAAACTATAGCGACATGCCATTTTGCGCGACAAGACACATGCCAGTAACAACAAAATTTTTTATCTTGTTATACTGTTACATAGAACTAGATTAAAGAATATATTAACATAAGTAAAAACAGTGATAAGATAAGAGGAACAGCTACCTTTTCTCATTATATAATCAGATTATTTTATTGCTTTTTAGATATGATGTTTTTCTTCCTTCTCGTGCACGAACAAGAGTTACGAAGTCAGGAACATACATCCAAACTACATTGAGAATTGAGTGGGTAGCGTGTTCGTGTTTATTAACATTCTGTTCTTAAATCCTTATACAACATACTTCACATTTCTCAGTGTCACTAGATAACTTTTGTACGAATATATTGATTCCGCGTTGAATTTAATGGTGTTGACTCTTCCGTACAAAGTGAATAAAATTGCTGTAATTTTGTGAACGAACAATTATATCTTTAAAATGTTGCATAACATTTTGATAATTGCGTTTCTTTCTAGACTCATGATGATAGGCATGCTCTTTCACATAACCACATGTTCTGAGTGCAGTATAGTAACGTAACGTCATATCAACATGTACGATGTATAATGTTAATGTATTTAAAGTTAATAGAATGAAGAAAACGTAAAGAAGAATCTGATCGGATCAGTTGTCAAATTATGACCATGTGGAGACAATAAACCAATTTACTCTCCGGAAGCAAGCAAGGGGTCATCCCATCAATTCCGATCAAGGCCCTGAGGCAGAGGCGGACTGAAACGATAAGAATAAAAAGGTAGCTACGTATTTTAATACCAACAGAACAAACAAATATGTTTTGAATAGAACACAAAAAGATCACAAGTACGCAATATTATCGAACCATAGATTAATCGGAATTTATTGCTTATAAATCGTAAATATTAATTTACTCTTAATTCGGGAATAAATATTACAATAGACCGCCACCCCAATGTAAGAGCCTAGTGAGCCTGTATATAAAATCCACCTCTATCCGAAGGAAAACCGGTATAAAACCCGAATCAGGATGGACATTTCCTGAATCTCATTTGAATCTGATGATATCCCGATCTTCAATATTTACTCCTCTGCTTCAAATCACGGATTCGCATATCCCGCCATTTTCGCTGCCCACCAATCGCAACTGCGATCCACAACTCTCCTACATTTCGAGCCCTCCGTGCTGGCGCCAGTGTACGGGCCGAGAGCTAGAGCGGGCGATGGAGGTGGTGACGAATGCCAGGGAGGCGACAGAGAGGGTGGCGTCGGCGACCGAGGCGAGCGCGCTTGGAAGGCAGTCCCTTCATTACGGAAAACTCGCGCGTTCGCGGAAAGATGTCACCGCTGCCGACGACGGCTGGCGCCAAAGACGGAGTGGTGAGTCCACAAGGCTTCTTCGATATAAGGAGATTGATTGTTTATGTTCAAATGGGATTAGTAAGAGACAAAAGTGAGGAGGTGTCTCGGTTAGTTACCACGCTCATACAGATTTCACTATTGCTCGGATGGGGTTTCACCGTTAACAGCAATAATATCCATATTATTGTAGTAAAGATGTGCCGCAGGAATGGGAAGAAATCGATAAAAGGTGTAACAGAGCCCGAATATTAGGTATTAACAAGTCAAAAGACCCATGATTGATAAAATTTTAATTGACGTTGTTCTCGTCTGCTATCGTATTAAAATCGAAATATTTAGTATGACATTGTAAGTACACTATACTTTACTAAAGTTCCCGACATTTCATCAGCTGCTTACTTTGATCAAGTGACTGTTGTTTTTTCACATAATGAAATATCGTCTATTTACAATGTCGCACTAAATATTTCAATTTTTATACCACTGAAATTGATAAAATTAAAATATTACTAATCAAAATTCTAATATAAAACACAATGGACATTCAGATAACAAAGAAGAATAGTACAAAATAATAAGCAGAAAATATTTACAGTTGTTAAAAAAATATGTATCAAAATAATTAAAATTAAACTAATTATATAACCATTGCAAAATCAATTATTAAGTAATATAAATAACAACAACACAACTTATTTAATAACACTTTCATCCTGTTAAAAAAAACTATTACAATTGTAATGAGCAGTGACTTACCAGATTTTATCTTTTCCGAAATATATGGTTCTGTAGTAATTGTGTGAAAGACAATTAAGAGTGGGGAAATTGCCCAGTAGTGCGCAGTTTAACCCCGCTCTAGGTGTGGTATTTCACTGCTCAGAATTTCCTTGTAAAATGAGATTCGTTAGAAAGATTGTGGTAGGGCTTCACGTAATACAATGTGCACGAAACACCCAACAGATGATCTTCGCAGGTACGAGTTGCTGTTGCCATTTCACACAAATCAAATGTTCCTCAGATGCATGAATCAACTAAAAAGCGTATTTAATAAACAATAAGGAAATAAATATGCTAAATTAATGAATTCAAAAGAGAATAAACGGAACTATTTATCCTACCTTGTTACATAATCGAGAATTTTGAAGTTTTAAGATTCACTCTTGGTGTCAGAATATTATTTATTTCATACATATAACAGAAAAAAGGAAAAGAGAGTTATTAATAATGATCATAAATACCATTATTATTCTTTAAGTATACAATTCCCTTGTCTTCAATATTTATTTTAAAACGCTCCTAGTTACTGACACACAATGAGAAAAAAGGGTTATATCTTAGATAAAATGTCTGCAATATTAGAACACAGTCAGAAATTCGTTCAATTATTCTTTTTACAAACTTCTATACCCAAATTATTCTGATATAATTTGTTAGAATACCAACCCATTACAGTCTACAAAATAAAGTTGTGCCGTGAGCATAAGAAATCGGGATATCATATTATTATTTCCTGTATGTTAAAGTAGTTTAATTCATTTGATTTGGACTTCTCTTCGTAAATTTTACAACTCTTAACTTCCATTATACAACCAAAATAAATAAATAAATAAATTATAACAAAAGAATGATGTTAATAAAAAATACTCGCAGGAATTTGAATTTACTGACACAGAAAAGCTATCGGGGATTTACAACACAATATTATAACATGTTTGTGTAATTTTTACTTCTTTGTAAACATATTTGAGTTTATATTTACGTTTAGTATCATGTTCAATTGTTCTGTTGTTATGATTCTTGTTATAATTTGTTACACCTGACGACCGACCTTTAAACCATAAGTCGAAACGTTGTGTTTTTCAAAGCACAAAATAAATTTTATTCGTCCATAATAAGTTCGATAGTCTTAAATTATTTATTTCTCTTCGAAAAAAAAAACAGTTGTTGGTATGAAAATAAAAAATAACAATGCCCAAATTCCACTGGCGCTCTATCACCCAATTCGATGACACGAACCCTATCAAGTTCCTTAACAACGATTCCTTTCCTTTCGTTGAGAACCATTGGGGCGGAGGGGCATGCACAAGCAAAGGTGATCTCTGCGTACGGACGTGCATATTAATGGAGCATCCAGGACCGCATTGACTGACCAATAAACGGATAAGGTTACGTCTGCGGCACCTAGCGGATAAAGGGAGCAATGAGCTTGCTGCTGAGGTTGGAGCGACAGGCCGAAAAATGCAAATGAGAAGAGGTAGCAAGGAGCTGTCGAAGTCACCTTGCGGTGGACGCTGTCGAAGCCCCACGTCAACTGTGACGTTGCCAAGAGAGGGTGTCCAAGATTTCACTGGGCTTGGGTATAAGATTAACAACGAGAATAACTTCTGGGTATAAATTACAAAAAATAATCTTTTCTCAAGAACCTGGAAGACTCATGTTTTATGTAAGTATTCTTTACTTAATGTTTATGTTGATGAAAATATTTTTTAATAAAACACTATAATATGCATGTACTATAAGCGTTCAATGGGTGATTTTCTGAGTTATGCGATCACTTTACTATATGAAAAAACTTTTAGTACGATTTTCAGTATTTAAGTTAATTCTTCGTTACAATTAAAACAAAAAACATTTCAGGTCTAAATAACATTAAATTATTCTTTATTAACATCAATTATATTACAGAACTATTATAATACTTTTAATTTACATTCTGTCATATCAGAATTTGATGATACAATCGATATCAGATATATAGAATCGTGTCCGGAACAACAGATTTATAAAAGTTACCTTTTTATTAAATTTAATTTTTGTCAAGTCTTGGGTCAAAATTCTTCGAAATTTTTATTTGCTTATAACCTGTTAAAGCAAATATATTGTATTTGCCGTTAACCTGTTTTATTAAAGAATATATTTAAGTACGTTATGTTAAATGTACAACAGCTCTTTCCGCTTAGAAATAAAATGAAGTGTCGTATCACAAGGTGTTTTTTGGTAATTCAGGTTATTATTGTCGTGAAGAAAATTATAGCTCCTATGTATTTCTCCATTACGTTTTTAAGTTTTAGTTTATTAAATGCATGTGTAATGTATACTTAAAACCTATTTTTTGCTTATCTCCACTTTAATTTTCGCACTACAATACAATTTAAAAAATCTATCCTAAAATATTAACAATACGATATTCATACATTTTAATAATAAGTGCTATTTGTTTCTTATCGTTATCTAAATTTAATTCAAATTTCAATGAAGATAAATTGAATGGAAAATATACTAAACCAGTGGCTAGTACACCCACCGAACTTCATCCAAATGATGCGCTTGTGAGCTGATCTTCAGAGACTGGACTTTCCGAAAAGGAAATCGATAAGATCAAGATGCGTGCAAATGATTACTTTGAAGGTGAGCACGGTATCCTTGTGTGATGAGCCGAGCGACGAATGCTATTGACTGCGAGAAAACCGGTAGCTGCGGCAAAGGCGGCGAATCTGTTCACCTCAGTAGCGAAGATAAGTAGCCCGCGTTGCCGTCGACACAAAGGTTGTAGCCTCCGAGGCGACCGCGGTGGTCAGGCGAAGGTAATCGAAGGAATGCGCTCGACATACTGGGAGCCGAGTTACAAGCGCCGACCTCGGGAAACATGACGATGGCAAAGGCGAAGAGTTTGTCGCATGAGAGATTTATCTACTTTGTTGCACACGCTCCGTAATAGTGGAGCGAGGGCTTCCGGGCTGAAGTTCTCTCGCCCACCATAATGAGAAAAAAAATCCCAATACAATTCCTAAAAATTAAAGAATATCGGCCTTGGTAGAAAAAAATTCATTACTCTAGCTTACAGCTCACTTCCAAGTTTTTCATACCTCTAGGCCCCTTGAAGATACAAGCCCACCCTCTCACCCCACCAAAGAAATAAATAAATAAGTAAAATTGTGGAAACACCCCAGCCCCGTACCTAGTGCCTCCACGAACTGTCAACAAATAACTTATTGAGTAACGATTTGTCATTGTTTTCTGATGTCATAGTTCCTCATGTGGTCACTACATCTTTAATAAAGACAATACAATAGACGTTTCTATATGAGGATAAGCACAAACAAAAAAAGACGAATAATTTAATATTGGTGTATGAAATTTTTAGAAAAAAAATTGTGAGAGATTTTAATCTCAGTTTTATTTCGTTGATAAAAAATGTAATAAGAATTCGAAATTAATAATAACAAAAGTATTAATGACATTCCCGCCTGTATGATAATCCCCTTCTGTTGGAAAGAGAACCGGAGAAAAACCCGTCCGGGATGGGGCTAATGTACACACCCGTAACCAGTACCACAGATGAATTAATCAACGAACGCCAGGGAAACATGGAAGGAGGCAAAGGAAATGGAGAGTAGCAGTGGATTATAAGCATTTTCGCAGCAAATGCGGAGTCGGTCAAGAAAAGGTGTGAAGGTGATATGCGTTGACTGTGACATGGACGCAAGAAGAATCTCGCGCCGACCTGCGAGAAGGTAATGGGGCAACGAAGACTGGTCTTGCGTGCAGTCAATGTCCAATGTGGAAGGTTAATCTATCCTCACTTTGGTATTGAAAAAATCATTAACTCAAGTTGCGTAATAGTACGACCAAAATTCAATAGATTATATTACTAATGGAAAATAAACCGAATGGAGAAAAGATCACATCGCCATCTACAGTTTGTCGTCTTTTCGTAAACTATACTTATTTTTCAGGGGCTACCTTATTTCAGTATAAACTGCACTCTTTTCATCTTAAAAGGTTAAAACCTAGTACCAACATAACAATATCGATTACTTCCTAGCTCTGAAGAAGGAAATATAGTTTCTGAAATATTAAAAAAAACTTAATATAATGTCATCATTTCTGCCCTTAGCCAGTTCAAGAATATTATCCTATATACTGTATTGTAGTTCCAAATTATTCTTAAGACACAAGAAAGTAAGTGTTCAAGAGTGAAAAAAATATGAACGAAAAAATATGCAATGTTTTATATTGTTAGTACAATATAATAGTAAATATGCTGCATACTATATCTTTTTACAATATAATAGTAAATATACTGTATATTATATTGTTTCTACAATATAATAGTAAATACGTAATTAAAAATACGCATACAAAATTTACAAACATTTTTGTTGACGAATACTTCTCAAGACAATCAGCTTTTAGAATTTGCATGTATCTATTGACATTTTCCGGTTAATAATATTTTTTGATGAGTCATCGAATGAATTAATAGTTCGTATTCACTCGAAAGAAATTCACGTCCTTTTAACTATGCCACAATTTTCAGAGTTTCTTCTAAGATAATGCCATCACTAATTCAAAAAGACACAGAAATAAACTTTACTTAGTACAAAAGCATACTTTACTGAATTACTTCCAATGGGTTTGTCATTTGTTGATAATTTGATTTTATATGATACTTTGAAAAACACCCATTACGTAGATTTATCCTGTTCAAACTAAAATTAGTGCGGACGTTGCGGAGGGGGGAGGATTAAAAATCAGGAACAGCGTAGGATACAACACGGGTTTTAAAGGATTAAGAGACAAAGGAACATCGTTTATGATTCTTATGATTATTCTCAGAAACACAGAAGATATTGCGAAAAGATAAAAAACAATGAATTAAATTAAAGTAATAAAGAAAATATACAAAATTCACACGAAAGCTTAAAAAATGAAAATACATAACATTCATAATAAAAGTTTTAAGTATTTCAAGTGTGGAGAAGAAATAAAAGGATACAATATTCTTCAGTCGACGAGGGAATCCTTGGGATCTCTGAGAATCTGAATATTTCGTAAATTTATGAAATGCTTTCCATACCAATACTATAAATGATCATTTTGTTGTCATTGTTATCACTAACTAATCACAGATTAAGCTTCATTAACGATCTATAAAATAAATACTGATATTTTTAGAGAAAACATCTGGAACAAGTAGGAAATTTCAAGTATCCCTCAGAACCTCTATTGTATTGCCAATTCCAGTAAAACGAAATTGCGAAATGGTCTCAGGCAGACACCGATGCCGTCTTTTCAAGAGTATCCTATTACGGACGTGGAACCTTTTTATGCTGTTCTGGAAAATAGCAAAGCATAAGTAAATATTTACCACCCCCCGCGTAAGACGCGTCTCGGAGAGTGACAAGCCTGAAATCTGACGTCTCAGGGAGAGTCGCTCACTTTGTAGCGGCGCTGTCCCAAATCGGAGACAGCGAACGACTAGTGGCAGGTACAGCACGGACACTCCCTAGTCACTACATTTTTTTGACGTTTGTTTCCCAAACTATTTCAGATTCTTCATCACCATATTCCTTGATTGTTATTTTAATTTTACACATTTTTGGCATATATCAAAGTAATACTTCAGATAATACGTGTGCATAGCGTCAACAAATAGGACTTACTGCATAAATAAAATAAAACACTATAAAATAAAGACATACTAATAAAGTAACAAGATTTGTACTCTTTAGCTATGACTTTTTAAACAGTTTTCAACTCTGAGTTAGAAGATCACTTGCTTTTCATTATGTGATGTCAAGCTCAAGATTAAAAGAATGACTCAGTTCATTCAAAAAGAAAATGAAGATGGAAAATGAAAAAACTCCGTGAAGAGAATCAAGGTTCTCTTATGAATAAGTTCTAAATTTACTTCCATTATATTGTGTTTCAACAGAAATGTGTAATTTTTTGCGTAATAATTTGTATGCGATATCATCCTTGATAATGTGACACGTGTATTTATCCAAACTTACATTTCTAGGCCCTGATTCTTGAAAGTACGATTCCGTCCGCTGCGAGAGCTCAGAAGCTTATCCTAAAAACCCTCTCAACGAAACTCACTCTTTTCATTTCCTTTGGAAACTTGCTGTGGCAAACATCGTCAACCACCCCACCGATTTGAAATCGACCGCAAACCTTGTATCATTTAGAACTGCTCCAACAGGCGTATTTACGGCGTTCACTGTGGTTCCGATCGCGTGTATCCTCGCTCTTTATTTCCTTCACTTCACTCTACGCTATGACTTCTTGCGGCTCGCATTCAATCGATTTGTGTGGGTATGCCATCGAGGGACAATTGTTGACAGCTCCGTTGGATTCTTGAACTCCTTACTTATCTTTTTCTTAAAGTTCAATCTCCACTTCATCCCTTGTTCCTGTGTACATTTTTATCCTTTCCTGTTGCATTTTCCTTTTACTCTTCCTTCAATTCTTACATCATTCCTTTCTCCTGTACAACATTATTTTTTTCCTATTTCGTTTCCCCCCTATATAAATCATGTCCTCGCTTTTTTCATACATTGTTACTTCCTCCTTTTTTTCGTTCCTCATTTTTTTCGTAAAGTTCCTTCCTCATTATTTTCGTACATTGTTCCTTCCCTCTTTTTTCGTACATTGTTCCTTCCTCCGTTTCTTACAGCATTGCTTCCTTTCCTCGTTCTCCTAGTGAGGTCATCCACCTTTTTTGTACAATTCCCTTCGACCTTTTTCTTATATCCTTGCTATACTAACTTAAAAGTATTTCTTCCTAGCAGAAGTATTTTAATCGCCGATTTTCCGTCTTTCTTTCTATTTATCTTTCTCTATCCCTTCTTTCTCGGGGCTAGCGGTTAACGTGACTCTGAAGGTAGGTTTTTTATAGAAGGGAAGATATAGTGAGAACATGTTCACTCAGTCAAACACATTCTGATTATACATTAAAATCGTGCATGCTTCGAGGTAGATGTTGAGATAAGTTACTATTAGTTTCTTATTGAGATATTGAGAGTTGGAATAATATTATTTTAAATTGGAAGAATATTAACTTTGTGTCATTCATCTAATTTTGTCAAAAACGTATCGCTGTAAATTTTGTCCCCAATAATTAAAATGATCATAATATTTGTTTAGCTTAGAAAAGAAATTACAAACTATATGATTCGACCATTCAAATTCATTTCTCTCGGTTCATAATTATCACAATCTTATTAAGAATGTTTTCCTGCGCAAAAAATTATAGTTCCTTAATATCTTCCAGGGTACAATATAGTGTTGCTTCTGCTACATCACACTTTGTCTCCTTTTTAAATGAAAATATTCCTATGTCCTATATGCAAGAAGTTATCATCAAAGTCAAAATATTTTGAAAAATGTGAAAATGTAACGTACCTTGTAAACCAATTAGTATTACCACCTGCTCTTTATTCCTACATGCATTAATCATGCTCGTGCCGTAAATAATGAAACCTATCAAATTACTGTAGCTCTATTGCACCCTTGACGTCACTTAATTCTCCAATAAACCGATAGCATTCACCGTTTATGGATGGGAGTCACTCTTCCTACATACGTGACATCGATAAAACGTGCTGGGGTTATACCTTTCTCAAAATATCAATAGAATTGAGACATCATAAATCATTCAAAAGTGAAATAAATTTATCATAAAATGGAGGAAGAAGATAAGAATAAACTTAAGAAATTCTCGTCACTCACAGTTCTCGTCTCGTCACAATTTGTTATAGCTACAAATGACGGTTCTTTTTAAACCAGTTTTTAATACCATTCCAGAAATTGTCTCTAAATTACCACTAGTCTACGAACTGGGACGTCCTAACGTTATCAGAACGGAATTATCAAGTAATACTCAGTTTCGTACTCATTTCTAATCGATTTATTATGTGAGATATTGCTGCACGTAGATAAGTCTCACCACAAACATGTCTGGAACTTCGTTTTTTTTTCGTTGGAAACTTGTGTTACACAATAACCACTGTGACCTGTCTCTATGCAGATTATCTTACTTCTCAGGAAAATCTCAGTATTCATTTCTCACTCTTTTGTATGTGTTAATGAATCACCCCATGCTAAATCATGAATCTAATATATTATAATCCAATTGATTTCAACTAAATGGATTTGATATAAATGCCCTTGAGTGTCTCACAGATAATGTGTTTCTTTGGTTTTATCACATGTTACAGAAGACCATAGGACCGTACCTTTTCAAAAGGGATCTCACAAAGAGTATGTTTTTTTCGAAATAAGAATTCATAAGAAATGAAGAAACAAAACGCAAAAAATGGAAAAATAACAGGGAAAATTAATACTTTTAAGTATTTTATTTTTTTAACTGAGAAGAAAAGAAGCAAAAACGTTGTAAATAGAAAATATGAAGTAATTTGTCACAATTGGCAGATTTTCATAATACTAGAAACAATTAATTTAGTATGTCTCAATATGGTGAGAGAATTTTTGTTTCATTACAACTTTATTTGGTGAATGAGAAAGTCTCAGGGCAGAAAAAACATTAACAACGTTTTTAATTAACTTAATGCGGCTAATCCACTGATCACTTAATGTTCAGATTTCCATCTTTAATCAAGTTAGTGCATCTTTACTTTAATTTTGGTAACGTAATATTTTGTAAATATTTTGTTAGCTTTCCGAAGAAGAGTCATGGCAATAAATTGTATCTACAACGCCCAAGTCTGTTCTTATTCTTGTTTCAGAAAGATGTCAATGAACTCTTCAAAACAAAATCACGTAAATACAAGTATCTCAGTACTTTCGAAAATTCGTGTTTATTCAGATTTCAGATCGCAAACTTCTCAATGGCTCTGCTTCCCACATGGAGTGCCTATGAATATAACGCGAGCACCTAACGTAAGCGCTACCAACCGGTGAAGCAGATGACCGACGGAGAACTAGATTGCGGTATGCTGGATGTATATATCTCAGCGACGGAGGTCGGGTCGAAGGCGACGCGGCGGTTGCCGTGGCACTGGCGTGGGATGTGGGGTCGGGACGGCGTCTTCAAAGGGAAGCTTTGTCGCGAACACTCCACCCGCCCGAGGCGGTTAACCGCTGCCGTTGCGACTAATTAAGTGCTCCACAGTCCCGGCACCCGCTTCCTCGCTGAGCGCTGGTTGTCCTCGTCCCGCTGTTTCGGACAAATCAGTTGACGCGGAGCTTGCGGTCGGAGTGGCAGTGAATAAGTTTTTGCATAGCGTACCTGCGAGCTATCGTATACGCTACCCATATGCAAGTTGCTTCTGCGCATGTTCAGACGTTAGTGGTACACTAACTCTCCTAGCGTGTGATGTTAGTGGTACGCTAGTGAGAGAGGTCTTGGCGGATTCTGGTCTGGATTTGAGGTTATGTTGATATACAAGATATTTGTTGGTTTTGTGTGCCGTATGTGGTGGTGTACTCACAGTACAGGTTACTTGTGTAGAAGTAGTTTGTTTGGGTTTACAATTTTCGGTATAATTTGATTGGAAGGTACGCTATGCAACATGCATCGACTGCACTAGATCTTTCCAAGTACGTTACGCGGTTAGCATCATCAACCTAACGTATTCGCTAGGATACGATGACTAACAAAACATTTCACACGAGGAAATAAAATGTTCCGTTTCTTTTAATAGACTACCCACAAATAGGGTAGATAACATTCTGTAATTATCCAAAGAGTACCAACGCGTCACAAAACGTCATATTTTATCAGTAAATTACGCTAATCGTGCTCAGCAAAATTCTACAGCCAGATGGCTACCATTCTCCTTCGCTTGGTTCAGTTGCGATCAATAACGGGTATTTAATAAATGTAACTTTCTTGCAATTTTTCAAATGTTATCATATTGTTGAAAGATTATAACGTTGTCTATTCGTATTAATCATTATGTTTAATACCATGAGTAAAGTTGTAGTAATTGAAAATAAGAATTGACAAATAGTTCTTATGGAGTCAATAAATGTATAGTTTATCCTTTAAAGTAAAAAAAGCACCTCATGTTAAGAAGAAAATATAAACATATAATGTAACGTAAAGCGGATAGAATACAATTATTATTGTCGGTTCGTAATTTGCTTCTTGTGACCTCAATATCCTGTCACAAGGTTTAATTATCGTCCTAGCTTTACCCCTGCTTTGCTTCTGTGATCTCGCCTTGGGTTGCTGACCTCTCAACCTAGCAAAGCCACAATTTATCGTCAGTCTCACTTGACATTAACTCAAACCGTACTCATCTCCGCAGGTAAAAGCGTCGGACGTATCCTCCCGCGAGAACTTAAAGCGGAGCATATATGTCACACGAAATTTTTAAAATTTACCTTTACTTTTATCATTTTTACATTTTGTTTCACGAGAGTCACGAACCGATCAAAATTTCATATTTACTTTAAGTTTTGACTTAGTCAAATTAATATGTTATAACAAACGAGTTCATCTATACAAAAGATATTTTTTCACCAGCTAAGGTTACGAAGTTGTAGCGTCTCCTAGACCCTGCGTCTGTAGTGCGAAGGACCGTTGGTTATATCGCCCGTTTGAGTGAACTGGGTGAGTTTCTCAACTTTAACACCACTACTCAAGACAATTTTAGATCTTACCTCCCCAGGAACCATGTTCTCCTCAAACAATATGATGAAGCATCATAGTCTGAACATAAAAAAAAGTTCTCGAGTAACTTCAGTAAATCTGCTCATGTAAAACGTTTATCATGTTTTCTCTAGCCTATCTCCTTCCCAGTGATCATTTCGTTTGCCCCGTCTCTTCTAAGTAATTGCCTCGGCAATGGAAAATCCGCCCATGAAGAATATACAAACAAGAGACAACGCGCTCAGAATGCATAATAGAACTTCCGCCGCGCTTCCCAGAGACACTCATTTTCCGCAGCGCAGTGCTCTTCAACATCTCTTTTTCTTATTTTCTGACAGAAGCGAACGTTGCAACGAACGGAGGCGCGGCGGCATCGAGTTCAGAGGCGTGACGTGTAACCAGACACACGTCGCTCCAAGAATGGGACTGAACGGGGCTAACGGCGGAATCGCGCGCGTTTCATCACTCGGAGTCAAAGAGTCGAGAAAGCGAAAGACGTTCCGCCAGAGATGGCAAAGGGCAGGTGGCTGGGACGCGTCGAAACAAAGGGCTTGCGAGGTGATTTGCAGGCAGACTCTAAGAGCGGTATGAAAGCAAGCGAGAGACAACAGGCGCTCATTCCGTGAGGAGCAAGCGAGGCCTGAATGCAAACGCCGCCGTTGAATGGATCGCACTAACGATGTGTGATAGACGGAGGTGTCGCCTCACGACAGATTTCGCGCATACTGCTCATGAATTATCTTGTTTTTCTTCCTTTTTCTCGCGACTATCACAAATGTGACGATTAAAATTATGACTTACAGCAATTATGACTTATTATTGTGAATTATTTTTTGTGATGGTTTGGGTAACTCGACATATAATTAATATCTTATTATAGAAAATCACACGAATAAAATTATTCGGAAAATATAGACCTTATTTAAATATTTATTTCTGTTTAATTTTACATGGAAATTTATCCTAGTACACGGGGGTAAATAGGAGGCTACTTTTCCTATTGAATGAGTGAAATTTCATTCTAAAACTTCAAAGAACCTTACGAATAATTATACAAATACACATATTAAATAAGTTAATTGTGTTTTCCGTATTCATGTAACACACTCTAGTATCTAGAAGTCGAATGTTCTTGTTTTCAATATTCAAATGACCAATACTGAACTCAAGAGGAAAAGCTTAATATGTCCGATGAACTTGTACACTATATCAAAAAATAAAAAAATAAAAAAAGCTAAATTTGACACGATTGTTTTCAATGCCGTAGACAGACTATAGGATTAAGGGATGAAAAATGTCTTTGATTATCATCTGCTTTCAGGTATATGTCGTTTCTGTACTTCTTGTATTCGTAGTTCTCTTAAGCTCATGTATGCACTCCATTAAACCATCTCTGTGCACTTAGGGGTTCTGATATCAGATCAGTCGATCGATTTTCGTAATTATATTTAAGCAGAGCTTAGAGCCAGATAAAACGTCATTCCTGGGTCTATTGTCGTTTCACGATAGTATTATAGACAATTATATGAGATTATTTGTGAAATAAAATTTAACATAGTCTTGTTGTATTATAATTGTCCTTTAGAATCCCTTGTGCTTTATATTGAAATCATTACGGTCATTTGAGATGTAATTAGTTGCTCAAAAATAAATTATTCAAAAGAGATAAAAATCAGAATGTATAATACAAAGTATAATAAAACATTAACTGTTCCATTTTCGAATTTAAATTCTTATTCTGATTTTTGAGGTCATATCAAAATGAAATTTAGCTTATATTTAGCTATTTCCAACCTCAAGAAATACAACCGGGAAAGTTTCTATTCGTTCAGTAGTGATTGCGTGGTGCGAGTAAAATCAAAGCTTTTGTAAAAATCGTTGAAAATGTTTTCTTTTTTGTTAAATCAGTGAAAAGAATGAAAAAAAAACTAAATCACGTGTATTATAAACAAACACTACCAAACCACCAATATTCATGAATTTTATTGGTAGGTATCAATGGCACTTCGAGATAGAATATTTGCGCATAATCACGAAATTCACACGAGATTAGTAATAACCGCGGTTTCTGTATTAGTACCGAAATTAAGTTATGATAAACAATATCTAGCATATTGCTATCAAATCTCATTAATGCCGCACGAAAGGCAAATATTTCAAATTAGGCTAAATACAGATGCCATTTTACAAACGGAAAAGTACTCAGGGTTTAAAGATAGTAAGTTAATATGCCATTTAAATAGAACATACCGTTCCAAAAGTGAATTATGCATCAGATTTCCTATAATCTAAGAGTCCTTCGAGTACACATTCTCCAACTGTCAGGCTATACTTTATAATCTTAAAGCATTCGACTGCATTATCACAGGGCTAAAACCCACCAATTATTTTCCAATCGAGGTTTTATGTTTCCGTGGTTGAAGAGGAGCGCAGCTTTTCACTTCGTAAGCTCGTCGTATTTCACTTATCCTCCTCGGAGTCTACGCTGCCCCCTCCCCCCCATCCCCAACCCTATCGTTTTCCTCTCGAGTGAATAGCTGATCTCTCTGTTCCCATAAACGATCTTCGACGGAGGAATTTCCAAGCGAGTGCCGGAAGCGATCTGAAGGGTGAGGCCGCGACTAATGATGATTTCGCGCGAGGGAACACACAAGAGGTAAGTATTACAAATGAGAGGCCATGTTTTTCTTCCTTTTTCTTTTCCCCGTCCCCCTCCGCCGCGGCGCTTTTCTTCTCTTCCTTGAGAGGACTTCAATTGATCGCAGCTGACGCGCAGGGAACTCGTCGGAAGGGCCGCTTTGAGGACACCGTTCTCGAGAGGCGGACGGTGTCACATCGCGGGTGAGGACGGGGAACCGTTTGCGTCAGAGATGCGCGCGCTGATTGTCAGTTCGGATTCGAATCACAAATGCAGCGATGTGCATGTCTGTCTCTCTGGGAAACTCTTGTCAAAATATTGATAATACATTACCAAGTACTAACAAGAGCTCACCTAGACAATTCACAAATGTTCACTGACGCACCTTATATCAAAAATTTGTTCGATGACCTTTGACTTCATCCACGAATTATAACCCATAAAATGAATACACAAATTATTTTAATAGCAAATAATGTACACATATTATCATAACTTCTCAATTTACGTTTTGGCACAAACTTCCTAACAATTAACGGGGAGAGTTATGTTTGCTTTAACGATGTATAACTGCATCGATTATGAATCGATGGCTTACCGAAACTGAAACTCGGTGGCACAAGGAACACGTCGATATCGTTCCCTCCACGCCAAAGGATGGAATTTCCCGAGAAAAAAATCGAGTTACTATTCGTTTTATTTTATAATTTCGTGGAGAATACTGACAGTGACATATCAGCGAGAACTTAATTTTTCTCAAAACATCGCCACTTCTAAACATACATCGGGAAACTATGAAAAAGCAGATGTGTCTTTAGCATGGTAGAATATCATAAATATAGTAATATCAAAAATATGAAAGGTATGATGGAACGCATTTGTGTGCCAGTTTTTTGTTGTTGTTGTTGTTTTGTTTTTTTTGCACATTCCAACAGTAAATAAGGAACAATGCTTACTTTGACAGTATCAATAGTAAAATAATGAGTACAATAACAAAATTTAAAAAAAGAATAATTGTTACGATAGAGAAAAAAATGTTTCATGTAATGACTACAACCTGAAGAAGTTAATGAACTGTATTGGGGAGAGTGCACGCAAGAACAGGGAATGTAGTAGACTTGTGATAGCAAGATCATGACAAGAGTCAAGAGACCTGGATGATAAATGGTTGTTAAAAAGAAGTGCTTGAGATAGGGCCCTTGAGTAGAGTAATAGATTTTCTTCTTTGTCTCGTAAAGCAAGCAGATATAGTCGTTCTCAGCATTATATAGAAAGCAAAATTACTCCATGCCAAGATATTATCGATTAAAAAGTCTTTTTAATTGTAAAAAGTAAATAATGTGTATACAAAGGATGTATCATGAGCTTTGAGCAATCGTTTGATAGAATATAAATATAAATATCATCACAGCTACGGTAATATACTCCTTGTCTTATTAATGTATTGCTGACAACACGCAGCCCTGCGACATTTCACGCTTTCAGGGTAGTTGAAAATTAACACCCTGTAAAAGCAGTTTCGTAACGCACCTAAGAACAAATCAGTAATTTGTTAAATTTTACTAACAATACAGCAAATATTCCATGACTGGATTCCGCGGATCTATTTGATGGTCCCATCTCAACCACGATATTGAAAGAAAATTCTCCAAAACAGCCAATGCAATGTAAATTACTAATGATTTTCTTGATGAACACTTGAGAAATACTTTTTTTCCTGTGATCCTTCATGCAGGGTTAAAACTGTTAAAAACGCAGTTACGCAATGAAATAAATTTCGCTTTCAACACATTTTTTTAAATTGGGGTTTTGGGGCTCGCCAACAAGGTAATAAAAATAAACGTTGAATAAAATAAGAATGCTATGAGAATCACCTTTCATATGAGCACGAAATGGGACAGGAAGGCGGGGGCGTTTCATTAAATCCTGCCCGTATATTAAACGAACAAACATTCATTAAGTCTATTTAATTTTTTTAATATTTTTCATTTATTTTACGTACCTTATTAAATAAATACGTATTTATTTTATTTTCCATAGTTCAATCATTAATATGCAATACGAATTTTAGTCCATTCATTGCGTATTTTAGAGAATATGTATTTATTTTGTGTCAATTGACATACTGATGAATGCAGAATAACCAGTTATCAGACAACCTTACTTTGCTCCAATTTAGTTGGAACAAGTATATAATATTTTTAAGGAAAAAATCCTCGAGCATTCGTATTAGATATAAGAAGTAAATTGAAATTTTTTTGAAGGGTTGTGGACTGAGAGATAGTTGTTTCTATTACATATGTTTTCGAAAATTAACATACAGGTTTAAGAGGTGCGATTTCTTTCTTTCCACATCTGTCGGATCCAACTATGAATAAAACTACACAGCTCATTTTATTGTGTCAACAAAACAGCTTAATCTCTTTTCAGATTCGTTTTCTAAGACGTATCAGACAAATCTATGTATCATAAATATAACACTAAATGACCTGCTGTTATTTTTAATTCTTAGTTAACAGTTTTCAGAAACATAATTCAACCCTCAGGAATACGACCGTGCATGTTTCGATTCAATCTGTTCAGTAGAATATACCTCGAACTTGGTCACGGGTAGCCTGTTTCTCTGGAGATATCAGCAAATAATTTTTATTTGATCTGTTGAGAAAATGCACACTATATTCTGATATCATCCTCTGCTTTATTACACTTTGCAAAATTGTTAAATTCAAATTCGACCAAAATAAGCAGAGAAATCCTTCACAAAATATGAATTAAATTAACGAATTTTGAAAACAAAAATAAAAATACAATTTTTCTCAGAGTTTCGATACCTACAGGTTACAAATGTATTACAAAATGTGTGAGCGCTGTTCACATCATGTGCATAATAATTATGATATCGAACGGTATCGAAAAGTTGTGTGAAAATTAAAAATTCTTATTTTGTTTTCAAAATCCGTTAATAAAATTCACATTTTGTGAAGCATTTTCTCTGCTTATTTTTGTCGAATTTAATTTTATTAGTTATACACAGACCCAATGCATTATATCCGAAAATTTGTGTGAAACGGTTGGAAAGGCAACAATTAAATCTCCCGAGCTACGATGGGTAAGTTAAAGTAATAGTAGTACTCTGAAACTCGATCACAGACGTGGAGCGTGGCCGAAGACCACTGCGTCCACCATAAGGATAACCCAGCGCCAATGACTCGTGAACGAAGGGTTCTCCAAGGATGTGAGAAGCGTCTCCGAAGGACTGGAAAGGATTGGGGGGGGGGCCCTTGGGTGCCGTGAAGATCCCCTATGCGACGCCGCCAGCACGTGCAACGCGGGGAATGAAGAGACTCCTGGACACTGCAGAGATAAGGAAGTGCGGACGTCGCGTCGCAGCCCGGCACAGCGCGATACGTCGCACACGGGGTAACAGCGCCTGAGAAACACAGCTGCTGCGAATCCCCAGAGGAAAGGGGGGAAAATCAGATTGGACCGGTACGGAAAAAATGTATAGTTTTCAGTAACGAACACGTTTTATTCAATCAGAGAGACTCATCAGTTCCTTCTCTTGTTCAAGTTATTTTTGTTTGGATTATTTTGATATTTGGAGATTTTTCTCTCTCTTTCACAAAGAATCTCCGATAACTGAACACTTACGACACTCATTACACAACGACCCTTTGTTCTAGATGCCTGGGAGATACCCCCACTTGGAACCTGACTGGGGTGAGAATTCAAACAAGGGTGTGAATCAGAAACCCACCAGCGAACTTCGTGAGACCAAGCACTAATTCATGGTCTAGGGGTTCTCCAGTGAGCGAAGAGAACCGATTACATAAAACGAAAAACAAATTAAAAATAATATCATGATATGTAATAGTCTTTATAGCTAGTTTGGGCAAATTATTTCCGTCCGGCAATTAAAAATGTATTTTTAATTTTCTTTCATCGAATTTAAAGAATATTATTATATCTTATTAGGATACCTAGATTTAAAATTTATTAGATAAGAAAATGACACTTGAGTCTCTAATGCTTACCCCAACTAGTATGATTTATTTTGCCTCCAAAAGAACAAGGGTGGATACAAATTTTATTCTTCTAAAATGTAGTTAAAGACGTTGTAAATCAGAGGGAAATATGCACCTATGCTCTATGGAGAGTGGTTTGGGAAAGTGGGGTAACATCGGTAGGTAAACAAATGGATTGATGATGATAAAACATTCAAATGCAAAATTCATTAATATTACATATTTTTAATACAGTATAATCTTAATGTATAATTTTATTACCGATGTAATTTTATTTTCTAAAGAAATTCCAATCACCCATTCTTACCCCACTCTGTTCTACACAGCGAACGTATTGGAGATGTCATTTTCCTTTCCGATCAGAATGTTCCTTTTATTTTATTTTATTTCTATTTGTATTTTATTCGCAGTAAGATACATTAGTTTTGCTTCCTTTTTTATTTTTTTGTCCATTCTGAATTTACCACATTTACTTCAATTCAAAGACGTTTTGCATTTTTGAACTTAAAAAAAAATGTTGTATTCAGTTTCTTTCCAAATATTTTATTTATTTTACATTTATTGTTGTTTGTTTTGCACATTGCGTCATGGCAAATGCAATCTCTTTGGGGACCAGTCCATTGTGCTCCCATTAACTTTTACTTTAGGTCCTTAGTGTGACGAACCCAATGTTAATTACCACACTGATTTGGAACGATAGAGAAATTAATTAGAGAAACTAAAAGTAACAAGAAATAGCATTCACTGAAATCCAGGTCCTACTTATACTTCAAATCCCCACTTTTGGCATTGGGCGTTTTGCTTATTTTACCACCTTTCGTCATCAGTTCAGCGACGTCAATTACAAAACATGTTTACAATTTAAATTTCCTATGAACAATAATATTCGATAATTTGACATTGTTAGAGTAATAATAAACCTCGTTAGCATAAAAGAGTAGTATACTAAGACAGATTACCAAGTACTAAAAATAAACGTCAGCAGTTTGAAACTTTTTCCCCAAGTTTAAATTTAAAAAAGTCCCATATGGAATGAACGTAGTGAATAGAAAGCTCTTTTTGTTAAAATATTCACTACAGTCGCGAAATATATTTTGATGTAAAATAATATGCCCATTGCATTCAGATATGAAAAAATATATTCATCCACTTATGAATTCAACCGTGTTATGAAAAATGTATAGTAAAACTGGCGAATTCACTTCCGCATATTAAAATTTACATGGAGAGAAAGAGAGCTGGTTTGTGAATATCAATCAACTCAAATCTGCCAGATTTACTTCTCTGACAATATGTGGTACATCAGTTTACATGAATCATATCTATATGTATCGTCCATTTTTATAACATTTACGCAAATGCTAACTGACGCAACCTAATTAAACGAAACTTGCATCTAAATTATGTTTATAATTAAACCAAATAATCCGTAAAAAATGGATGGAGAAAACCTTATACGGTTTAGAAGGAATATGATTATGTAATTGAAGACGATAAAAGTTGAAAATCTCGTTTCTGTCCACTTCTTAACATTTTGTACTTCATCATAAACATCTTCACCTGATTCACATCGTAGGCTACTCCTGGTTCGATCTCGATTGGTCCGGCCGGCCTCGAGAGCAAACAACCGATACTCCTCTCCAGTGACAAGTGAAAATAAAGCTCGGTTGATGAGAGCTAATTTTCGTGAGTGAATGTGTTTTGTATTATTAATTGATTCTATGGACGAGTTAAGATTATTGTAATCTATATTCTGTTGTTCGGGACTTTTGGTATTTCAACTTTTTTTTTCATTTAGGAAAAATATATACTTGGTTTCTATTCGATAATAGACCTTTATTTTTACACTTGAGTCCTGGCTGTGATAGTATATGTCAATCTTCAATATCTCTCAGGGATACTCATCCACATTATTTACCAAAAATCTTTTTTGCCTTCGTTGAGGAATATTACTTAGTTTTTAATGACAGTTTCCTTCATATGTAAGCATAGTGAAAATACTTTCTAATTAGCGAAATCTCGCAACAGATTTATCGCTATTTATCCTTTCCGTTTTATCTTCCCATCTTCAATATTACAATCCTTCGAATATTACATTATGTAACGCAAAACGATTTTAATCGAATTTCCGTAGAACCTATTCAATTAAAACATTGACAGGATAATACGTTCAGGAAGACGGGGCGAATGGATGTACACAATGAGTAGCGAGACCTCTCAGGGATTCTTTCGAATACAGACGTCCGAGCACGCGCCCATGACCCTCCGCTTCTCCACAGGGTCTACACGAATCAAGCTATCGGTTTCCGCTTCATGAGAACGTGATTTTGATACGGGATGGGAAGAGCAGAGGAAGAAACTAGCCGAAGGAAAGGATAGAGAAGCATCGTGTTTGTCATGTTGCTAAGAGCAGGAGAAGCAAGGGGTAAAGGAAGAATGAATGGTAGAAGAAAACGAACAAAAGAATAAAATAGAAGAATAGGGATGAAATAATTGTAGAGTAATTGAATGAAAATATTTTAAAACATTCAAAACTACGAAACAGTCCAATTTCTTACTATAATCAAACCACAAAGAATCATGAGTTACATGTATATAAAATTAAAGGTTTGTAACAAACTTAATTATCGATAAAGATGTATTGGTGTCAGTGTGTTTATCTGCGGTACAGCTCTTGTTTAATTAAATTCTTCCAAATGTGTAGAAACAGTAAACTACAGGAAAAACGCGCAGTAAAATAGAAGAATGGAACTCTTCAAACACCGAGAATGAAATATATCCGGATATGGCATAATCGGATTCAAGATAAACAAAAGAACAATAAATCGAAGCACAACAAATCGGAACTGATGGCAAACGATTTAAGTCAACGCTTTCATGCCACACCAATAATTCAGAAGCGGTTCCATTTATGTCTGCAAATATTATTGTTTGTTTCTACATGGAAGTAAATACAGAACACTGATATATTAAATTCCTGTAACATTGCAGTCCCAGGTATTACGACAGAGTCATTGTTTACGAATGACGAATTTTTATAGTTTTTCAGGGAATGAAATTGCATATTCCATGTTACCGACCTACTGGTAGGATGCGAACCTTCACGCCATTAAAGCGTGAATTCCTGACACACATTCCTACAACATAAAACTACACACACGAATAACTATTACTATAATTGGAGAATAAATTCTTCTTTACTCTTGGGTAGCAATCTAGGGATCGTCCCGGCACTTACCTTATGTAATCGAGGGAAACCCAGAAAAAAACTCAATTAGGATGAAGGCGCAGAACCTACAAGTTCGTCACTCTTTTGTAAGGGGAAGGGAAGCCTGGAAATTCCCTGCTTACTACAGAATAATCCAGGTTTACGGAAACTATTTTTCATTCAGTTACTCAAAATAATTACGTACCTCAGTTAGGACGAAATCTGGTCGAAACAAGTACGGGATTTTAATAATAAATTTATTGTCAAAAAACAGTTCAAACTGCGTATGACCACGTGGAGGACAATAAACTAATTTACTCTCCGGAAGTAAGCAAGGGACCATCCCATCAATTCCGATCAAGGGCTCTAAGGCAGAGGCGGATTCAAAAATTTCAGCAAAAGTTCCTAGATAAGATAAAAAGTTAGCTGCGAGTTATAATACTAATATAATGTCAATATGTTTGTAATTTAACGACAAAAATTTACATGTACAAGTTATTATCGAACTATAGATAATTCTGAGTACAGTGTTTAAAAATCATAAGAGTTGAAAAACAACAACACTAAATTCACGATTTATTGTTACAATAAACACGCCACTAGACAAAGCCTAGAGAACATGTATAATAAATCCGCCTCTACCCGAAGGAAAAACGGAGAAAAACCCGGGCCAGGATGGGTTTAAATAATGTTTATCTCCTGGTAACTTATTAGTAAGAATTTTTTTACAATGTAAAAATACTAAAATATTTCTGCCGCCAGTGCTCCAGAAATATTTTTAATAAGAATGTTGCAGACTTAAATAACTTATTATAGGCCCTACTAAAAGCTCTAGTCGTACCTAGCTGAAGATTCGAAGATTTTTTTATAGTTACGCCAAAGGAATTAATATTATTTGGTCACCACCAAAATCTTCGAAACGTCAGAAACCGCTGCTCTACAACAAAGGTTTTAGCCTCGAATTGGACAAGGTTGTTCGAGAGTTAATTTCATTCTCCTTCAATTCGTTACTGACATAGTTATAGTTCTTTTGCCAATTGGTTATAGGAAAGTCATGTTTCCGGGATACCTTCTTATAACTATTTCGAATTACGAAATGTACCCAACCGGATCAAAAATGACACACGGCAATAAAAGAACAGTTTTCTTCATTATTATTAGAATAAATTATCATAAGGAATTATTAGAATATTTTATTGCAACAGATCAATACATTTTTATGTCCGGGAAAGTGTAACCAGGAAGAAGAGTGTTCGAACTCAAGTATTGGTGAAGGTAAGGAAGTGCTAAGTCCTTATCATGAATGTTAAAATTAAAGAACCTGTAAAGGGGGAGCGGCCTTTAAAGTTTGTGCTTGACTAACTGTTTTAATTATAATAAAAATTCCTAGAGTGCCTGACTTTAATGATGTTCACAAATTCCACGAAACATTGTTGCCACATTAGTTTTATTCATTCTTAATTTTGACAAAAAAGAGCGGCTGGGAATAACTATAAGATTTAAAAGTGGGGGTGGGGGGGAGTCAGAAGTACGGGAATTCCCAGGCTTCCCTTCCCCTTACAAAAGAGTGACGAAATAATGCACCGAAATTCTTTGTGTCTGTATAATTATTTTGTTTGAAAGAGACTTACGCAGCTCTCCACACAATCCACAGAACACATGACATCTCGATCACCCAAACCAACTCCTAGTGATGAGAGGCATCCGTCCACAAAACAGAAAGAACACGAAAGAGTAAGCGATGCACAAAACACAGAGGGCGCGCGTGACGCAAAGAGCCGGAGCCGGAGCCGGAGCCGGAGCCGTCGCCTTCTATCGGCTTCCGTTCAGGAGGATCGCACTCGAAGACGACAGGAGCAGTTTCCACGCTCCATTCCCTCGCGGCTGTGGCGGGGGTGGATGGGCACGGGTCTGCGGAAGGAAGGGATGGGAGAGAAAGAGTTGCCTGACGACTGCTGCGCGAACGGCGATGCCAATCCGCACGTGCGGAAGGTGACTCGGCATCTGGTTACGAGAGACTTCGCTTCCGGACACTTTAGAGGAGACGGACGTACAGACGCAGCGATGCGACGAATAAAGGTTCCTCTTTGAAGCTCGTACGAGAATATTAAGAATAGCTCACTAGAGTGGAATTTCATTTAAATCACGCTCAAGATACGTCAATAATATGTCGGCGATCAAGTTTCACTCGGTTTAAAATTACGCACATTACACTTCAGTACTCTGAAATTAGTAAATATTATTATTTACAATTATAAACTCTCCCAATTTTTTTTCTAAATGCCCCACTTAAAGAGGGCGCTGTCGGTTTAATGAGTTCCGATGCAATGAAGATATCCGTGAGTTACCTATTCTATCAGACTTTGGTCAAAGCCAACAAAAATTTTGTTTCAACGGATAATAGATAATCATCAATCGTTTCTTTGCTTTTGTATTTTGAACTCTCTAGTATGTACTAATAGCATTCATTTTAAGAACCTAGAATTATTTATTAAATAATTTCGAATAAATATATTGATGTTTATATATAAATAATAAATAAAATAAAAATTGAAAACATTACTATTTGTTACACATGAAAAAGATTCAGACCAAGGGGTGAAACGTAGTGTGATACAGGAACTATCACAAATATCTGTAACGGTCTATTCCACAGTGGAAATCCGAATTTACGATATCGCAATTTAAAGATGAAGTATGCAGTTAAAGAATACTATTTCATCTGAATATTAAGTTACCATTTTTCAGGAAAATCAATGCGAAATCAGAGAGATTTCCTCATTCTCAGTTATGTCACTAAAAAATAAAATGTTTCTATGTGTAGGAAATATACATGATATTATTATTAATGAGTATTAAAGTAATAACATAAAATTTTCGGGAAACTCAAGTGTTCAATTCTTCTTAGATGATGCCCGTGTTTCCTAAAAATCTACTAATGTTTGTGTTACTAAAATTTCAATTGAGAATTCGATAAATCGAATAGGGTGTTATAACCCTCGCTAGCTCCGAGCCCTTTGGGTCTGCCACTGTGCGTTAACAAGATTTTTTCTCTCCCCTTAATAGTTTTCACTCTTATCAAAACAAAAGATGCTGAAACCAACACCACCATTTCCTCGCTCTCAAGTTGCTTTCCGGTTCTTCAGGAAGCGTTGAGAGTTATGGTGTCACTACGAATTCCCACAAATGATGCTTATTTTCTTTCTCTTTCCTGTGATCTTCCCGCAAAAAAACTAGTGGTACAAAGCCATTGCACATACTTTCATGTACTTTTCTCCAGCATAGCACAGAGTGAAAAAAATATTGTAAAAGTGTAATGTAAATGTAATTTCGTTGTAGACAGAAATTGATGTATTTTCGTATCTGCAGTGCGTTTGCTGTCTTCTTATGTATGTTATCGCTATCATGTCTTTCATTTCAGTTTCCGAAAAGTGTATTCTACGTCTACTTGGCCCATTTACACTGCTAAATATAATTCAAACTTCTTGAAGCCGTTAACTAATGTGCAAGTGTAGCAGATAAACATTATTTTATTGCGTCTATACCAAACTTTCAAGGGAAATACCGCTAATGCTGATGTAATGCATACTAATTGTACTTTACGCACAGAAAATTGAAGCAAAATCGTTGGAGCTGTGTTCCCGAAATATTTGAAAGAGTACTCTGACCTTCATGTGAAGTACCCTTTGTTTTAAAGTTAAAAAAATAGAGCACGTTCATCGCCAACAAGTAAATTCTACCGTAAATACGAAATGAGAATTAAATTCGTGCATCCGCTTACTCAGAATCGATGCGCACAGACGGACAGACGAATGTCAAAAACAACTTTTTCTGAATCTGGATAACTAAATAGGATATTTCCGTCGAAATCTCGCTTTCGATTTTTTTCACGATCACAAAACTTTCTATATATTACGTATATGAGGGAATAAAAATGGACTGCTGGTTATTTGAATAGCGCACTCGTCTTCCTCAAACCTGCTTCACTACTCTATCCCAAAATCAAATATGATCATCGAACGCAACAGCTTAAATTCTCATTGTCTCCCCAAATAGTGTGAATGATCTATTACAATTCTATGAGAAAATTTCTTTTCAATACACTTTAAATTTACGATCCAAATAACTTGTTAACACGAGTCAAGATTCTCAACCATTAACAACTAGCTCATTTTCTCAGCGTTGCTCAGGGTTCTTTAATTTCTACTTATATCAGGTTAGTTTCTTAATTTCTATACCTTGCAATATGACCTTCCCTTTTGTTACTTTTCAAAATAAAAATTGACAAATAAAAACATAAGTTCCTATAACTCTCTTCGAAATTGTACACAATTACGTGTGGACCGAAATCCATGCTGAAGGAAAATGCATTTATACTGATCTCTCAATAAGCGAAACCTATAAATTGTTTGGTTTCAATACATTTTCAGGTTATGTGAATGAAAACAATGTTCGTCACAGTTTTTTTTTTTTTTTTGTATGTAGATGTCACATTCAGTGGATTGTCAGACTTCCGACTCACATCACTACTGATCTCTATTGTGAACGTCTGTAAGCTTGATAGTCATCAGTTATGAGATATTAGTTCTACATATACTGGAAAGAAAACAAGTTTTTATTGCTTTTTTGCTGTGTTCCATCTACATTAACTATACTTTACACGTTACTTGGAACATATCTTAAGAAGAGGTCTTCAAAGTTATTTATCCATTCACCCAGTACTTTTTTCGATTTCGACATCTTATAATTCACACTTTTATTAGTATAGATTACCACATACAAACAGAAACAAATATTATTGTCAGAATCATAGTGTACGATTATAATGCGTTTAATTAAGGTCGCAAAGATTAAAAACTAATTTAATTGGCAAAATAAATAAGATAAAATATTCGAACCAGCGAGCATTACATCCCCAACAAAATACCGGCAATAAAAACATGCACTCTAATTTTGTATTTAGAACAGAAAGTGATAGCGTATTGCATATTCATTATAAATTATTTTTTGTTTCTCAAAAATTATTGAGTGAAATTTCTATTGAGACAGATCATGTATGATCATAAATCAGAAAGAACAAGGGGAAAATATCGCTTGATAGCGTATATTCTCCATCCCACCGTCGCAAGTATTTCGTTCCCGGCCTCGATGCTTTCGCAATCACCGCTTTCTCCTCCACCCACAACGCCGACCACGTCCAGCGACGGACGCATCTCGGCCGTAGCCGCCCACGCTGAAGTGGCGACTGATTGGAGTAATTCTTTCGCATGCAAATGAGGCTAATACGCGGGACGAGGGCGGAAATTTTAAACAGCGGCGCGGTGTCGAGTTCTGTCTGTGGTGGTCATTAGGCGTGAGTCGCAGTGGGGATCCCCCGAGAGCGAAGGAATCGTGGTGTGGAGCTCACCCCTCACACAGTGGGTATGACCTCATGCACAGAGGGACTAGTGGAATAAAAGGCATACAAACATCTGGTAGTGAATCTACTATTATCGTTGTTTATTCATAAGAATTAGCCACTGGAGATAAAACATTTGATTTGTTCAGATAAGATTTTTAAACCTCTTAAGAATTAATCTGAGGATATCGAATGCGTAGATAGAAAACTTTATCGCGTATTGCAACAGGTCAAGAGGAAGTGGTATACGGGCTTTGGGTGTCGAGGTGGGTGGCACAGTGGTAGCAAACCTGTAGCCATAGGAGGAGGTCTTGAGTTCGAGTTCTGGTCAGTCGCCATTTCACCTGAAGGTAGATAATGTAACATTTCCTCTCCGAGTAGGTTCTCGGAAGTAGTGGAGTAAATCGATAAGTTTTCATAAAAGGTAAGGAGTTGGAAGAAATAAAATACTTGCACAACACTACTTTTTATTAAAATAAGTTGTCAAAATACTTTTACTCCTTTAATAATTTACTAATCGTATAGATACGATTTCAATGTTGCAGACCAAAGCGTAAAACACTTCAATACAATGCAAGTCAAAGTGTAAAAATCTCTATACACGTAAAAGCGTTTCTGGGTGATCACTTCCACTGTAGGGATCATTTCTTAAAAATACATATCTTTGTTCCGAATCTTTATTTGTAAAGCGATAACTTATGCAAATCCCCAGTACCTCTCCAGCGTATCTTCGAGTAAAAGCGACACTCCAAAATGCCGAAACGGAAAAGTCCTTTTTCGCCCGCAGCGCCACAGTCTTTGCGCCATTGCGTCCGAAACAAGGCTCAGACGTCCGTCCAGCGTGGCCGCGGGCCGCACATCAAAAATGCATGAGTTTCACGCAAAAAGAGAGAGAAAAGCGCGAGAAAAAAGCAAAACGGGCAACGGCCGCCGCAATCGCACGCTTTTGTTTGAAGAGCCCCTGTGGGCCTCACACGACGACAGCGACACGGTGTTGCGGGAGGGGCAGGGGAGGCATGAAAGAGGAGAAGAAAAGGGGGGACGAGAGAGAAGTGAACACGGAAACGTCACGAGTTGTGTCAAATTCGACGCAGAAATAACGGCTGCCACTTGGAGACGGAAGGGAAATAAAGAGATAGATTAACGAGAGTAGAATTCATTTCCAAAAGAACGAATCGAATGAACGAAGGTTGATCAAGGCGAGTAGATACGAGAAATGAAAGAATTATGTGACGAAGATTAATTTTGGTGCATATTTCCACGAATCGGCATATTTGTTGCGGTGTGAATTTAAATATTCAAATTCATTTTAAATTTTTATTTTTTTCCTATATATTTTGTGAGTACTTTTCCTCGGCCTTTCCTAACTCATCGAGGCTTATGATAGCGAGGCGTGATTAGTTTTCTCATCATCTGAAGAAATTTGACAAAAACACAAAATTAATTCTCCCTTTCAATATGAAGAGCTTGAATGCTTCCCGCAGAAGTGGCCAGTATCGTATTAAGTATATCTCAGTTATATTCTACAAAAAGCTAATTAAGTGACATATAGTTTGGAGTGAAATTAAGTAATTAATATACTAATAAATGAATACAACAAGGATACAAATAAAGACACAATTTATCATAATTATTATATTCCTCTAAAACGATAGGAATATATAAGTAATGTGTAATACGTTGCATCTCCATAGAAATGTTATTAAGTTGTAATATCGAGTTAATGACTGAGAGTGAGATAGAAAAATTACAGCGAAATGAAACTTTCGATGGGAAATTGCAAAGATTAAATGATGATTGAAAAAAATAAAACAGGTAAGAATGAGTTAGAATTTATATGGCTTTAAAAGACTCTTTAAAATTTGAGTGAAATGTAAAGTTGAAAATAAAGCGTCCTAACGAAGTCAGATAGGATTTAATAACTACATCAGGAAACTTTTAAATAAAAATAGTAAATACTTTAATAATTTCAAAAAAATTGTCACAAGAAAACTTACTATCACTCGCATGTCACTATGTGTTAAATTAAAGTTTTATCTTAAATTCAGAACAAGGTAGTAATAGACCCTTGGTCTGAAGAGAGGGTTAATTATATTGTTTTGAAAGTGAGAAGTGATGTTTATTTCTTTGTCGATGTCACATTCCTCTTAGATTACAAGAATAGAAGATTTCGGATTTTCTGGATTTTGGCAGAATGAATATCGTACAGTATTGAAAATAATAATGGTAGCAATAATATTATTCCATCTGGGTAAACACCTTTAGATAGTTTTTGTTGAAGTATTTCTTTGATTTCATCCTTTAATTAGGAAAATTAAATGGATTAAGATTGTATGTCAAGTTTCTAATGAGCTACTGAATTGTCAACAGGATGATTTAATAAGAGGAAATGCGAGATATAAAATAATTTTTAATCTTGGTAAAAGGGGATAATCGTGAATCCTATGGACAATACATCGGGAAACATGACAAATAACTAGTATTTTTCTGATTACTTAAATGTTTGTAATATAATAATTTTAAAAATATTCTTACTAATTATAACAGTAATTTTTTATTTGACCGTGTTACTCTTACTACGAGTTCCACACAAACCGATTTGCTGTTTCCACACATATTGGAAATATTATGAACGCAAAGAAATAAATTAATTATAATCAACTAAAAAGATTGAGTTTGAAAATAGGTATAAAATAGCGGTTTGAGGAAGAAAGGAAGAGTAACTTGAGATTCCTTTCGGAATCGAAATTAGGAAAAAGAAAACAAAAGAACAAATGGAAAGGCAGGAAGAAGAATAGAAACAAGAGAATCCACAAAAACATCCATGCGTGGAAGGTTACTCGTCTTATCTACAGCAGTTGGTTCCGCGGGGTATTTTAAAGCTTACCTCGTTTTATATCCTAAGTTTGTATTTCTCCAGGGAACCTTACATGCAAAACCATAGTGTTCTACAGTTCATGATTAGAAATATTGCAGGGAAATTTACAATTGAGGATGAACATACGCAAAAAATCCGCTATGCTCACATTTTCAAATAAAAGGTCTCAAAAAACTATAATATAATTTTTTCAAAAGGAATGCAAAAACCTGAATTTTCTTACAAAATGATGAAGTAATGTCACATTTCTAAATATGAAGAACTGAAATGCAATGAATTGCACTTTAAGAAATATGCTAATAAAAATTTAAAAAAAGAGACAAAAAGTGATGGAAAATAAAAACAATTATCAACTACAACTGACATTAAAATAAACAACTTTTCATTTTTATCCAGTTTTTTTCATTCGAATTCTTTAATATATTTAGTTACTCGTAATTGTAACTCAATTAAAACACAATCCTTCATGATACGTGCCTATTTAAAACTTGAATTTAGAGTATTAATCTATTTCTTCTCTCTATCGATCTCAGAAATATACCGATGCTGGTGCTGTTTCTATTATTTTTATTTTGCCTTTGACAATTTAGTTTTTATTTAAAATATTTAGGAATAATATTCGAACTATTTTAAGTTGGAGTTGGTTTTTCGTTGCATACTCAAATTATATGATCGTAGATAAAATTCTTTAATGAATTTTCGGTATTGTGAATTGTATTATATCAAACCAACACAATCTCAAATACAGTAATGATTCATAGTTTTTCTTTGAGAAAATATCAAATGTCAACGAAATTTATTTCAGTTTTCTGTTTCAGACTACATATCTCGGCTCAATACCATAAATATATCAATCATGTCATATTTTGTGAGGTCATTAATGTCACTGAAACTCTTTCTTTCAAATATTTTTGCGTTTTTTTTTAATATTCAGAGCAGAATGTCAATAGAAAGTTAACTGAACAAATTACCTGACGATCGCTACTGCAGGCGATAATACTAAAGCTTATAAATTCAGCATAATTTTCGGTGACTAAAATCAAATATAGTTTTATTTTTAATCCAATTGTTTCATGATGAACTCTTATCTTGGAATTTTCTTTCTTCTCTGGCCCTTAATTGTAAGTAAGTAACTTTTCAAACCTCAAAATCTATTCGCAGTTCAATATCAACTGTGCATGAAAATACTTACTTGACGCGCGTTTAGAGAATCGAGTGACTTAAGTAAAAATTTAAAAACGAATATTACTAGTTTACATGTGTATGTTCAAGTACAACTCATAACTATACCTTAGACCTTGGTGAAAATTGTTTAGGAATACGGAAATGTCAATAAAGGAAATCTTCCGAGAGTGTCCAGTATTCAGATATAGGATTATGAAGTGGAAAAGTTAATTTTCGAATAAAAATAAAGCAAGTTTGCTAGATATGGAAATAATTATTTCAATCTGGAGATGGTAGTTGTAATCGATTTTTTAAACAAACTAGAACACATNATATATATATATATATATATATATATATATATATATATATATATATATATATATATATATATCAGATACATTTGTCAAGCAATACTGCGTTATGCACGAAAGTGAAATATATAACAATATCGTGTATTATAGATAGTGTATCACAAATAAAAACAATGTAAAAGAAATCCAAATGACAAATACAGTACAAAGGTACAAAGCAAAAAACGCGTTCTTTCTGAAGAAACTGTAATAAATATAATGAAGGTGGGAAACGCTACCGTTCAGTGAACGAAGCTTGATATCGAATACTCGGCAAGGCGTAGCGGTAACGACATAAAGTGAGCAAGCCACGTCGTATGAGGCAGGGAATGGGGTGAGCCGGCGGCGGGGCGGAATGTGTGAACGAGGCTTATGCGCCTCGGCTCACCGCAAGCCGCCAATTCAGTTGCTCCTCACCCTGCACGGAGCTACCACCATCCGATCCATGAGAATCAGCGTAATCCCATTGCGAGACGGTTGACTGAGCGACCCGAACCGGCGCCTCGCCATACGCTCTTACTCTACATACGACGGCCAGCCAACGCTCTCACTCACCTGCTGTCGATGCGCTTTGGGATACGCCTCTCATTCATCTTCATTAAAATCATCCCAGGAAAACTACTACTTTCTTCACAAACCATTGTTAGACCTGATTGGAAAGAAGATAGAAAAATGAAAATGTTTCTCACCATAAAATGGAAAACATTTCCACATTCTTCATCTTCTTCCCCTTCTTCCTCTTCTTCTTCATATTACTATTACTTCCATCTCAGAAAACTATGGACTACTAAACGCCACTTCTTTTAATTTCCTCCACCTCTCATCCTTCATTATTAGAGTAAATTAGTTTATTGTTCTCCATGTGGTCATACGCATTTTGTACTGCTTTTTTGACAATAAATTTAATATTAATATTAATAATAATAAATTTAATATTAATACATTATCCAATTAATTCTCAATCGCTCTTCATTCGAGGTTCTCGATATTTTCTCTATTTTCTCTTCAACCATCTGCCTCACTTCTATTAATTTAGTGTTATCTTCCCCTGCAATACATTCCTTACAAAAAACTTTTAATGGTTTTTTCCTTCATAATGCGAATATTTTTTATTACATGAGAAGTCATTGCATCTGTACAGTTGACAAGATTACTTCTATACAACTATATATATCACACAAAATTATTGAGGACTAAATATATCACCACATGCAAAACCTGTTGTGTAAAGTCTCTAGAAACGGATATTTCCAACGCATCACATAACGCTCGAATTCATGATCTACTATTATTGATCCACTCCACCATAAAATGCTTATACCGTTCTCTCCCTAGTATCCAATTTCGTAGCGTATGCTGGAGACCAACTTTCAATCAAATTTCGCCTCTATTTCACCTCTCACGTGCTGGACTATTTGACTTCCGTCACCCTCTGTCCATAACCCCCTACCACGTCAACCGCAACGAGACGATCCCTTCCTTCCCCACTTTAATCCGGTAACTTTCCTTAACATCCTTCTCGTTTGCGGAGTGGCGGACGGTTCTCATACCAGCACAGTGCCGCGTATACATCGACAGGCCATCCATAAGACTCACTGACGGCATACGCGAATTCACAACGCGTAGATGTCGTCAGGACTGAACCCGAAAATCCTCCAGAGAAGCAGGTGGAATATGGAAACAAAACAGAAGAAAAATGGGAAAAAGGAAAGCAAATTTTTTTAAAAAATGGAGGTAATAAACAGATGAAGTACGGAAGCAAAGAAAATATTAGAAAAAAAATTACGAAGTAACAGAAAATTGAATGGAAGCACACGTGGCGAAAGCTGGAACTTAAACACACGCGCGGAGTAGATTCCATCTCAAAGTAAATGTTGTTTAAATGAAGTAATTTCTTTTAATTTTCATATCTCAATTTTTTATCACAAAGAAAAACATTTTGGTAACGCAATTTCATTAATATTTACATGCTGGAAACAATATTTTAAATTGAAAAACTAACTTTTTTTATGAAACTTTATGCTACATGTGAAGAAAAAATAATGTATATTTTTACCCACTTCTTTTTTCGGAATTGTAAAAAGCTTTTTAGTTAGAGGAAGAATGACGCAAATAATTAGTTTCTTGTAACTAATGCTTTTGTATTGAAAAAATATAAGTAAACTACACACAAAATATACCATTTATTCAGTTAAAGTGAGAAAAAACAACGTAAGATATTCTTTAAAATGTTTACGACTTGTTGCATCTGTGGCAGATGCCAGCAGTCAGTGCTCGCAACAATGCAGTGAGTCATTGTTTCCACTCAACAACTGGCTGGCTCTTCCCGCGAAAGCAGTTCGTCTGGAGACGCGCGCGCGGTGCTGAGTCCGCGTTGATCTGTTCTTATTCGTGATATTTGATTATGTCTATTCATAGTCATCAAACACCATACATCCATGAAGAAATGTCGTAAAGTGAAGGTAATTTTACATTTTATTCGTGTAATTTCTTGCCTTTGAACACTGGGGCTTTGATTACTTAAGACAGATTCTTCATAAGTTTCCATCACACTATCAAACAAGATTCTCTCGCACTCTTCAGTAAATCTTTCCATTTTATGGAACATGCACACTTACCAGCACCAATAATCAAGTAAGAAGTTCAAAACACTGAAGTAATAAAAATATTAAACACAATAAAAAACATTGAGGTGTGCGAATGATACTCCCGCTCTAATAACGAAATTCTTTAGGCTCTCAACGCGCAGCCACGTCAAAGAAGTACCAACTAGAATTGCCTCTCAGCGAACCTACCCCTACCCTCAAAGCAGGGGGTGAATAGGGTGACCGACCGAAATGTGCGGGTGGACGCCTAGAAAGTGACATTCTTCTAGGCGCGGCGCCTCAGAGCGTTGTGGCAACAGGAAATATTTTGTAACGAGAACACACACGCGGGGTGGATCACACCCCACACAGTAAACAATGGCTCTTTGACGGGAGGATAAGTGTGCGAAAATTGATAAAAGCTCAGTGTACTGAGTTGGAGATGGAGACAGAAAGGTACACAGAGTTAAAAGGCGAACGGAATAAAATTTATTACTATTTATTGTGTGGGGTGGATTCCACACCAGAGCGTGTGTTTGAGGGTTAAATAAATAATTAAAAACTTACGACCTTTTATGGACGAATAAGATTTTTATTTTTTTATAAACTCACTACATTTCGACGAGGATTTACGCCTTCGTCAGGTAAATTCACGCCGAAACGTAGTGGGCATACCACAAAAAATAAAAATATTGTTGGTCCATAAAAGGTCGTAAGTTTTTAATTATTTATTTAATTAGATTACATAATGGACGTTAATAGTAGCAGAATTGAATGGAATGATTTTATTGAAGAGAATGAACATTGAAAATAAGTCTACGATAAAATAAATGGTGGTAAATGGGATCACGTTTGGAGAGAGAGAGAAACGAGAGTAAAGGTGGCAAAATAAAGTTCAAGAAAAGAGATGAGATCTAAAAAAAAAAGAAGAAATTAACTGTGTAAGAAAAGAATCGGTCGCAGGTATATAATAGGTTTTGTCATGGAGGTCGGTTGACAAGGAAGGAATAATTTAGGAATGCACTAACGTGAAAAAGAGAACAATTATACTCCCTTAACGAGTCATACTGAGCAAAATGAAAAGAGATAAAAGATATGGGAGGAAAGAGAAAAGCAAGAGAGGAAATCACGTTTCAGAAATAACCAGAAAATGTACAAATTCAAAAAAAAGAAAGAAAAAGATAGGAAAGAAATTTTACGGGATATAGGGAGGTGTAAAAGGATGACAGGACAGATTGTGTGCGCGACAGGTGATGGAGATGTGCTGCTGAGAATGGTGGGGCAGAAACGCGTCGTTCTTCAGAAGCTCCCTGGAGATAAGTCTGTTCACGGATGCAGAAGTGTACAAAAGAGTGACTCAAGCACGGACATACAACTCACTAAATTTGACCATGTATTGTGTAACATACTTAAGCCGGCCTTACACGGACCATTTTACAAACAATTTGCGTTCAATTGCTGTAGGACGTTTCGAAATAAGAGTTTTACGCGGTATTGGATGCGACATGAATACTGTTAGTATGATATGTCTCTCAACGCCACCGAGAGTTTAATAAGCAACTAACTTCAATTGGTCTACCAATTCTCTCAACATGTAAATAGACATCAATTATAACGAATCGTTTATTTAATACTCTATTTTGTACACAATTATTGATTTTCGAAGTTCAACTTACCAGAAAACACCGCAACAGAAGAGAAAAATACAACTACGCCCATTATTTTAATCTTGCAACCGACTCGAGAGAACACAGCCGCCGCAACTAGTAAGCAGAGATGCCGCTGGGAATGCGCTGATCAATATATACGACTCGTACCAAAAGAATAGACCATGGTTGAAAATTGCCATGCATTTTGCACCCTGTCTGCTGTGTATTCATCGAAACTGTATGTAAAATGGAAAGTGTAAAGCGGGATTTACAAGCAGTGGGATAACACCTTATATTCAACAAATCAATGTACAGTGGTTTTTGAAACCATGTACGTTAACTTCACAAAAATGTTGAAGAAACTCCATCATAGAATAAAATATAAATATAAATAACTGAGACGACATTAATACATAGTTAACTTGCACGTGATTGTACGATGACGTCAGAGTATTATTTTTTAATTATTAAGTTTCATATCAGGGTATCATTATCCCAAAAATATTATTGTCCGTTTAAAGTAAGAGAAACCTCATATGTCACTAACGGCTGCAGAAGTCATAAACTCCGAGAAATCAGAAAATATCAACATATAATCCAGTGATATCTACAACTGTCCGTAATGCCACCATAAACGCGGGATATAAAAGCATAAACGTGTTTCAAGATTAAAAGGGCAGTTAGAGAATGCATGTCGACAGCGGCATCAGTCACACGACGAGTGAAGAGATCGGTTCCGCGTCGTGTCACGTAGCTCATGCGTGGTTGATGGAGGTGGAGTGGGGAGGTTCATGGAGGTGGTGTGGGGAGGACGACGGGAGAGGAATTCTCCAGTTGTGGCGGCGAAAGAGTATCAAAGCTAGGGCTGGTAGTGACTGACGGAGAGGACGATGACAGGGTGTTATCAAGAGAGAAAGGAAAAAAGAACAGTTTCGTGGTTACACTCATAAAGCGGGCGACCCGTGGCGTAGTGCCTAGTGTACTTGCCTTCTACCTCTGGTGACGCTGATTCAAACCATGTCTGATCCAAGTAGAATTCGCGGTTGTTGCCCTGCCATTCATTCCACCACAACATTCACTCATTATCATTCCACCTCATTCGCATGGCATCCCCGTGATTTAGAGGTCGTCTGAGAACAGGCGGTGGTCGTGTGCAACGACCAGGACACAGGACACGGTGTTCTCGGAACAGCAATGTTGATAGAAGTCCTCTACCCCAGAATCAATTCTGACACGATTACAAGCATACTCATAAAGTGCAACGATACTGGAAGAAGCAGATAAGATAAATGTATAGTGTAGACAAACAAACGGTTTATCTGTGCATGTCCTTTGGGCGAGAGTGGAAGCTGAGTACTTTTCTAAAAACATAGACACACTAACGGAATGAAAATAACATACCATAGTTGGCAGTTCTTATTATTACTATTTCGATGTAGTGGTATTCACTCCATACCTTTAAAGGTGTTCTAGCTGGTTGAAATTTCTAAAGCAGGTTGCTACCTGCTCTCTCAAGGATTAGATGCACTTCCTCAAAATGTGGGCAATACCAAACAAGATCTTGTATTTTCCATTCTTTTGGTTTGCCTGGTATGGTATCTATTATTATCAATAATAATAATTGCTATTGGGGCTTTAGTGCTCACCCACCTCTAGGTCATTGGAGCACCATATGTACGCAAATGTATAGAAATTGGTCTACTACAGTTAGGTAAGTAGTAGGTGGCTTGCGCGCGCAGATACATTATCGGCAGTGTGCAAAGGTAGAAGGTGTTTAAATGCTAGGTATTAAAGAAAAATGGTATTGGCATTGACGATGGTCGAATTATATTAGGAGATGGGACCACATTGGTGACGGAAGCAGAGATTCCTGTATTTTTTTAGCAGAGAAACGCTACTACTTTCCACGTTGCTTTGGAACCCAGAAAGCCAAACAAAGACTCCCGCAGTCACATAATAATACGGTGTGTTTTTCAGATTCACCAACCACAATCACCAATTAAATTTTGTTTATTCTCCCCACAATACTTTCTTTGATGCTAGTAAAATATAATGAAAGTATTACATTATGCACAAATGTGTTTCATTATATCGCTAACGCTTTTAAAACTAAAACAAACATTTTGATATTTGACAGGTGACACGTTGGTTTGTAACAAAATTTGTTTACTTGATAGCTCGTAATAAAGCGGGATGTAATTGTTAACATAGATGAGAATGATTATATGAGAATAATGCATCTCATCGTCTAACGTTCGAGTAATCAATTTCCTAGAGTATTGATGTCATTGGATTTCTCTACATTTAGAGAAACCCAGATGAGGTGATTTCATGACATTATTCTTCAAATTAATTTCATATGAAACAAATATTTACAAAACCGTATAGTGAAATCATTCCATATCTGGAACTTACGAGAAATAATTCGTAGTACTGTGTTAGAAACTTTACTCATAATGAAAATAAAGTAAACAACAAGGACTTTAAGTTGTCAAATTACTCTTGTATTTCTCCAATTCATTTGGTTCAACTATTTCTTTTAGTTTTCGTAATATGATTCTTTATAGTAATTTACATTCTCAACACAAGTACAAAGATAACTTTATTGTTAGAGTCGTGAATTAAATGAATGTTCCCGCATTATAGCAACGATTATATACGTATGAACTCGGATATATTTTATTCGATGGTATGTTGTATTTTGTTCGATGGTTTGTAGAACAAAGTAATCGTATTAACTGTATTACAATTTTCGTATTATTAGATACAATTTTACAGATAAATTTTAAATAATGTGCAGTAATTCAGAAAAAAAACTAAACTTAAAAAAAATAATCTAAAAATCGCGATAATCTATTTCTTAATGGCAGGTTCCTATCTATCCGCAATAAACCAATCAAACATCAGCATTAACATTCTCTCCAATACTTTCGTCTCGTGGTCTCCGTCACATCCGCTGCAGGCAGCTGTCGGGGGAGTGGAACTTTCTACCGCTGAGGGCCGATAAAACGAATCCAACAATTTAACGGTCCGCGGCCGCCGGGAGTTCCTCCCATCCCATCTACTCGCTTCCTACCACAGCCTTCAGCAGCCGGCCACGCACCCTCGTGTCGAAAGTTGCGGAGAGCCCTCTCGCTGACCCTTGGGGGAGGGATAACCTCGGGCAGTAAGGAAATGGGAACACTGGCCGTGTGGCTGCTGTCGCTTCGTTGTCTTCTTTCAACGGGGTTCATTTCGCACTCATGTTTTATAAATTATTCTACAAACCGTGGGAGTTCGAAATATCAACCAAGATACATAAGATAAAAAAAATAAAATACGAAAGTAAAAAAACTTTCTTTTATTTTTTAATTAAGGAAGAATGTGCACTTAAAATTTCAATATCATAATCAAGATCTCACACATTATTAAAAAGCCGATATGAAAATCATTCCTGAGTAGTCTTTTCAATATTAACAGTATAAGACGACAGTAATATAACGCATAAATATCAGGTACTGTTCTGTAAAACTTGATTCACCTCTAAATTGTATATTTGAATATATTACCTGGCGTTTAATAGGAATTGCGTAAATTTTTAAATAATATATTCAGTTGTCCTTCGGTTTCTCATGATTCGGCAACCTGCACAACAGCACTGTGTAACAGAACGGAATGAAGACAGGCGCAGCACATGAACATCTGTTGTAACCTGACGCACGTTTTACGATGAAATAGGAAGGGGACCTGGAATTCATAAATGAGGTATATTACACCTTCAAATTTCTATGGTTTTGTAAGTGGTATGTTGAATTGCGAATTATAATATTTTACCTGACGTTGCCTGGGTTACTCAATTTATTTCCTACAACGATTCACGAACATAGCTTATGAAAATATATTCTTTGTATTTGAATATGTACATATATTACGCACAAATCCAGAATCGGAAGAAAAAGACGAACAAAACTAGTTTTGGCAGATGCTATTTTGCCACAGCTAGTTTTGAACGTTTTGGAGGGCAGAACTAGTATTGAACATTATCACAAAAAATGAAGTTTCATGTACTTTAAGCTGATATACATTGTACTGTTAAAATGTTATTTTAATGCACGTGAAATTAAAAAATGTGATTGATTTCCGAAGTTTAGTTTTTCTAATGTTTGAACAGATGGAAAATTTTCATTTTTCTAATACATTTTCACGATTTTAACATTATTCCTTTTATGAACTGAAGCTGAACAGTAATAGCACACAATATTATAAGTCTATAAATTAATTCCTTCCTCCATTTTTATTTACATGTATAAGAATAGCTGGGCAGAAAAGTGTTAATCTGTTAATCGTTAATTAACGAAGTTAACATTTTGTTTAACTTTTTAATTTTTAAGTTAATTTCTAAAACCATTAACGCTTTCATTAACGTTCGTTACACATATCTTCCACTAACATAATTCCGTTAATTTTTTAAACATTGTTCGCACGGAGGGTCAGAAATTTATCATATCTCACATCGTCTGAACCGACAACCAGTAATTGCTCGAGACAATAAATAATTAATAACTTACGACCTTTTATGGACGAATAATATAATGGACGCTAATAGTAGTAGAATATTGGTTCGGACGTCGAATGCTTTTGTCTCGATGAATGTATAGTGCTCAATACCTCAGTGCGGTCAGATATCTTCCAGCGGTGTGTAGTAGAAAGGGCCTGAAATAGTAAATTCTCAAGAGCACAACGGGTGACGCAAAATCGTGAGAATGAAGTAGTCGTCGGCCAGGTCGGGGGCAAACATCTCAAAGAACGAAACTGAATTGAAAAAAGAATAACGATTATTCAATTGACGATCTTTTTTATGTATTTGCGTTTAATGTTTTTTACAACATAAACTAACTGTATATTACGTGCAAGAAAATATAATAGAACCGTTTGACGGTTTTCACTTGAAAGATATTATGTGGGGTAAACGCTATCCCCTTCACAATCAGTTGGAAATGTTCATATGTTCATAAAGGGAAAAATGCACCATATGTAAAGTGATCTTTCTTATGGAATGTATTCTCTTACTAATTCAAATACAATAAACAAGAAACGCGTCAAATATAACTTTTGTTTTACTAACTATTTGACTGGTAAGAGCAAGTTAAATAAAAACTTGCAAAAATGTACTCGGGATGAATACTTTTCTACCAATCCAAACATGAAAGAACTGCAAAGCGCGTGATTGCTATTTCCATCATGTCTCTTATAAGAAAACAACATTCATTCGTACTTAATAAATAAAAAAAGAAAAGAATTGGTTTTGAATACAAATGTTTCATTCTTATTGATAGGAAAAAACTAGTTTTGGACGATTCTCTTTTCCCAGAACTAGTATTGATAGTTTTGAAAACGCTCAAAACTAGTTCTGGGAAAAATGCATCTGCCAAAACTAGTTTTGGTCGTTTTTTTTTCATCCAATGGACGAATTCGGGTGTTGTGTTTCACATACACATTACCAAAAATTGTAAAATACACGTAAATGGTTAAAACTTTACACAGAAAGCAAATATACGATATGGCTCAAGACCACTTTTCGACTTTATACCATCTAATTCCCTGATTTCAAAGTCTTTTAAATTTAAGCGTATCCCGTTCCCCACCTGTTTAGTGTATGTAATGACTAATAAATCTCAAGTACAAAAATTAGATGAGTTAGGTTTTGTTTTTTTAAATATGCGAATTTAGTCACCGAGTAAACATGAAGTATTTTACGTTTGGCGTTTCTTGAAGTGCAGTAAAACTATGAACTTAAGATGTTTTTCATGTTTTCTAATTCAGTTTGATTGTAAGTGTTATTAGAGAATGGTTAAGGTTTTTATGATGCAAATGTATCATTTTTCTTTTATATATAATCATCTTCTGTTATCATGTTTACTTATGGCGCACATACGAGTATGTATCATTATTGCACAAGAGAGCGATTTGTCACATTTCAACTTATTTAATATTTTGAAATCGACTGAGCGCGACTAATTCGCAAAAGTTTAGTAAGTATTATAAAATGAAAATTATAGTTATATTGGAGTACCCATTTATCATTCTTTTGAAATTTTACTAAGTATTTGAAACTTAATTGAAGTGAAGTACTATAAATACATTGTGTTTTAATACCACCATGATTATACTCATAAATTCATCTGAGTTGATGAACTTACTTTACACTTTTCTTAATATTGACTTCATATATGTTTCTTTATAAGCGAAATATATTATTCAACTACTTTTACCAACCAACGTTCATAAAAATGAGTTATATGTAAATATATATAATTTGGTTCTACGGAGGAATTTATAGGTTGTAAGAATAAAGGTTAAATTATCTACTGAATATGATGAGATTTATATTTCCCCCTACCTGACCGTAATCAATGGGGGGGGGGAGCTAACCTGGGATAAGTTTTGTTTAATAATTATGTTTTTACAACACAAATTTTATAAGTATTAACTTTAAATAAAATGCGTCAAATAAATAATAAACAATTAATATCATGGTATTATTTATTACAATAAAATTTATATTAATAACAATAATAATTATAACTAATAACAATTATTAATCGGGTAACACTTTGAAAAGTATGCCATTTTATCTGTTAAGGTTCAGGTTCAATGAGAGGGGGCTATAGCTCCCTTAGCCTCCACCCCCATAGATCCGCCACTGCCAGACACGATATTGTAATTTACTAATACTTACTATCTAGATAGCCGTTGAGAGTGAGAAGCACAAAGAGCACAAAGATACACAATGAAAGCAGACCACCAAAAAGGAGGGACGAAATAAAATAAGTGAACAAAAATGAATGAAAGATAAAAGGAAAAAGTTTATTAAATAATAAAAAATAAATTTATTGTCAAAAAACAGTACAAACTGCGTATTAGTAATTGTCATTGAAATAATAAAGAAAATTCTGAAAAAACGGGAGAAGTTGGTTCGAAGATAATCTGCAAAAGAGCAAAAAGAAATCCAAAGAAATGAATTCAAAGACCGAGATCACTAAGGGTACGAGACAGAGCCTCAAGGCCCTGAACGGATTTCCTTTGTAGAGGTCAGAGCCATCTGTGTTATCACCGATAGACTTCTTCGCGGAGACAACGCTTGAAGAGAGGCTTCTTTCGCCTGGGAAATGAAAAGGTTAATATACGTCAAATGAGAAATGACAAGAAACTCGCCAAGGATTAAAATCCAATCAACATTCATTAGTGTTCGAAAAGGAGATATTTTTATCATAATCTTCACCGCAGTTTAGCTCAGAAGTTAAAACATAACAGAAATATTTCTCGCTACAGAAAGAGTAGTAAAAGCAAACTAGAGAGAGAGAGAGAGAGAGAGAGAGAGTGCGAACAGAAACTGAAAACTTCCGATTCCCATTCAGTAATCAACGTAAGTATTTTAAGTTTAGCATACGTGAATAATTCTCTCATTCACTCTTACTTGCATAATGTTGGTATAAAAATAACGAAAGTGGAAACTTCCATGTTGAATTAATTTAAAATGACTTAGTATATTTAAAAAAATAATAATATCGAAAAGCTGGAGAAAATAGGTCATAAATCAACTGACACTACGTAATTATTTTATTAATATTTTTAATTATAATACATGTAATTTATTTTGTTATTTGGTATATGTATTTACATCACAGTTCAAAACCCGTATACTAACAAAAAGGAACTCAAATTAAAAATTTTCAATTTCATTTAATTTACAGACATTTAACAACGCAGACAAAGGTTAACTACAAAGCCACATCAAATCACAAAATTAAAATCAAATGCGTAAAACGAATTTTTGCAAAAACATTAATGATTACTCTAAAAGGAAAATAATGGGGATATTATTCTTCAAGCAAAATTATGTTTCATTATGACGACTAGAAATGACAACTGTATAATAAAGTGGAGTATTTTTGAGTTAGATAATATATTGCAAAGTTTTCTCGATAATATATTTTATGACCATCCATCAAAAATAATTTCATTAATTAAGTACAACTTCAGTAATATTTTATAATGACAGTGCACTTAGAAACAATAACATAAGGCTGTGTATTACAATAGTGTAAAACTATAATGATGAACGGTTTAAAATACCTAAAAGTTTGGAAATCTGGTATTTAATCCTAAAAGGAGAAACGAATTGTAAAAAGATCATATATGTATTTTATTACAAGAGAGAGAGGGAGGGGATAGAGAGGGCATCGCGCCGATCCATTCTCCACGCGTACCCACAGACACACGCGTCTGCTCTTGCGTGTTGGCGAACCAACGCTTCTGCCGCCGGCGCAGACGCCTCAGGATAAATAAATACGAATTTCCCGAGTGAACGGGTCCATATGTCGTACGAGCGAGCGAGCGAACTGAGAGCCTCTCGCACTCGGAGTAGAAGGGACACCCTCGGGACCCGGAACTCACTGTTGCTTTGCAGAATGTTAGGGAAGCGGGTGGTGGTGAGAGCGGGGTTAGAGGAGTCAGTGGTGTTGGTTGTAGAGACAGAAGGAGAGTGCGGTTGGAGAAGCCAAATGGATGAGGTAGTGGCTGTAGAAATAATTGGGAGGTTCCTAAAAGACAATGGAAGAGACAAAAATGAGAGCACGATCAACAGACTTTTAAAAGGACGAGTTAATCATACGATTTTGTCTTAGCTCTGTTTTTTAATATTAAACGGTATCATTTAATCGAATTATTTTAAAGAAGTCTGCGGCATCATTTAATTAAAAATAGTAATATTTTGGAGGTTGACACTGTTTTTCCAAATATACTTCAACAATACTTGGCACATCTTACTTTTATTACACGAGCAATAATTGTAAGTTTAAATAGGCTATATCGTAAGCTTATGGTGAGATTTTTCCAAGACTTGAAATATAGGGGTTTTTAATGTCAGAAATCGAATGGCATAAGTATCAATCTTGAAAATGCGTTTCACAAAATTATTATACGATAAATAATTTAAGTTTAAATAGTCTTTCGTCTGTGAACGAAACACAGTTCCTTCCCTTCTGTCTGAGATGCATCCGCTGGGTGCTCACCTACAGGTCAAGACACTTGACTGTTCTGTGGAATGTTTTACGCTGAAGTAATGCTCGATATTCGTTACCGATGACTATGGAATGATAAATGATACATTTCCCAGAAGCGCGAGCGCCACTCCGTGAACCCTGCATAGCCATCTGTTTCATAAGAAATAATAATTCATTGGCAAAATAATCGGAAAACCGGTAGAAAAAGAATCCTTTTATTACAAATTTACTAGAAAATTTTCTTTCTTGTAGATTCTTAAGAAAGAGTTCTTATATTGACTACATTCGAGTGTCGCTCTGTCCCCTAGTAAGAAAAAGGTAAAAGATAAAAAGTATTAATACATAATAAGTTTTGTTTTTTATTATATTCGTAACACAAAAATCATTAAATTAACAAATTAAATTATCAAATTAGTTATAAAAATAAGTATAAACTCATTTATTAAAAATTTACTGGAAAATTATTTTTATAATGAATAAATTCGAACGTAAATCGGTCCCCTGATATCAGTAATTAAATATCGAAACTGTTAAGTCCTGAGGGCTGAGTACTTTGATTTCGTAATAAGATTAAGTCGTTTCAGAACCACATAAAACGATTGCAGTAAAATGGGATCGATATGTTTTAATCCTTCCCCGCAAACCCACTTACCAGATTCAGGCTTTCGGTTTTTTTTTTTTTTTTTTGGGTTTTTAAAATTTTGATTAAAAGACACACTAATTTCAGTTTCTGTATTGTTTGTGGTGGCTGTTCTGAGTTCATATCTCGGGTAAAATGAATGTTTTCATCATTTCCGCTGAATGCAATCGGAAATCACCTCAAGGCAAAAATAATAATACTAAAGCATTAAAACTCACAGTCAACATCATTGTTTACCAAGAATTGCCACGGTTTGTCTAGCGATGCTGGTCTAAACAGCCATTAGCTTATTTCAAATAAATAAGATATTGAACAACTACTTCGACAACCAGAGAATGATGTTGGAAGTTGTCATAAGACACTGGTAGAATCCCCAGCCTCTAAAATCTCTACGAACGGAGAACATGTCCGAGGAAGAAAGAACGAAAGTAAAAGGATCTCGGGGTTGAGGAAATGTGAAATGATGGAAGCAATGGAGGAACCAGAAGACGGGTTTTGTTGAGGTCGAGGTCATGGAAGTATCGGAGAACGGTCCCGTGCGCGAACGCGGAAAATGGAAGTTAGGGCTCTTTGAGAGTAGACGATGATTGGCTAAAGGAAAAGTAATGCCCTCGACATGTGGGAGGTAAAACAAGGATTCTTGTAAATGTGACAAGAAATAAAATTAGAAGCACGAGATACAAGGAGTCGATGAGAAGAATGAAATATCGACCAAACGAGAAGACTGAAATAGTAATGAAGAAACTATATTAATATGAACCAGACCTCTAATGCACCTTTTATGTTCTGGTAAAAAATCATTTCTATGAAGATGATATGATTCACTGTGAGTATTACGCTATCATTGCTCTCGGTCAAACCATGTTAACGCTCAACGCTTGATCGTTTGTTCAACACTGTTCGGGTATATTTCTTACAGTAATTAATATTTCACTCCCACATTTAGTGTCCATGTTAGCGAAGCTTAACAAAATGCGGATACTCAAATTATTATAAATCGAAGACACAGTTAGATTCTGAGTAATTTTAACACACAGCAACACTTCTGTGAAATACTTCAACGAATCACATGACAACGTATCCTAGTTTTGTCTTTACTTGTGATAACAAATAAGTGAAAACCACTCGGTGATTCGCAGTTTGTATGAATCCAGAGGATTCCTATGTATGAGTATTCAGTGGGCACGTTCCAAGATAGACAGTGCAGCGTCGTGAGGATTCGGTGCTGGGGTGATTTTCAGACGAATGGCAAATCATTACACGCTGCGCGCGCGCCCTTAAACCAAACGCAACTTAAGTTTCCAGACGCGACTGCAGTGTCTTATTAACGACACTTCAAGGTTGAAAACAGTGTCCCACCTAGTTTTTCCTAAAGTGAAATTAACAGAATTTTTTATGGGAGATAACACATTTAACCAATTGTCAGCAAAATTATGAGTATGTTGAAAAACAACGAAAATATATGTATGAGAGGAACTTGTAAAAAAATAAATCATTATGAAACTCATCTTTTCCGAGAAAAATTCCTTACTTTATTTTTGCTTATATTCCATTACATTTTATAAAGTACAACAGTAAAAAAATCTCACTGTGACAAGGTTTGAAATGAAAAGAAATAAAATAATTGAGGACGAAACCTATCTCTAAAAAACTATAAATAAAAAGGAAAGAGACATTTCATTATTAAGGGGCGTGAATATACCTAAACAAGTCTTGAGATAATCCGCATCTAATCATGTTTGTCATATACTTGTTTTATCCGCAAAAAAGTATATTTTTGATAATTCTCTTTGTTGGTTGTTTAAAAAAACAAATACCGCTCGAATGTTCAGCAATCTTCCAAGCCCAACCATTCGGGTTTATGCAAGTGCCATGAGATCTAAGTTTCAAGATTTGCTTTACAAAATATTTTGAATCACATACAAAACCATAGTTCAGTGATTTTAGATAACTTAGAAGAACGTATTCTCTATTTAAATCAAATTCAAAGTAAGGGTATGAGAATACAAAATATGTGGGAATAAATAACTTGACAAAATATAAATTAAGATGAGAGATAAGAAAAACAAAGGAAATTGAAAAGGAACAAAGGAAATGAAATAATTTGCCTGAACAACACGTAATGAATTAATAAGTCTATCAAATGAATCAATTAAATTGGGGAAAAAAACGAAGTAACTCAGTTATAAAACAACAAAATTATATTCCAAATCTCAAATATGAGTAGAGCGTTTCATGTGAAAGGTTTAGGCGCATAATTTGAGTACATTGTTTATAAATCAGCGGATGTACGATGATGAATGAAAAAGTAAAAATTATTTGTCGAGAGATATTACGCCCGCGGCACGAATAGCTGTATATACGTGAAAGCAATGTATGACAATTGTTTGAATAAAATAATTGTACAAAAATATCCAAGACAGCATGCTACAAATCGATAAAGTTAATATAATCTACAAAACTATCGAAAGGAGATAATATAAAAAATTAGAAAATAAATCCATGCTTCAAATTAATCCTTGTTCCGTTAATTAAATGCACATAAAACCTGTTTTAAATCATAGCAATTGGTTGTATACTTCAGATTTTAGATTGTCTGTCAGCTCACTCATCCACTGCAGAGATATGGTAATAAGAAAAACTACATATAAGAAAATATAGACAAGTACTTTTAGAAAAAAACTAAATTATTCGAAAGTTATAAAGTAATATATTAAAATAAACAGTGGAAATCTGGAACGGGTTACTAGTATGATTTAAAAATGAGTATGAACAAATCTGTTGGAAAATATTTTTTATAAATTGATTAGGTTAATCCATGTAACACACTTTAAAACAAATATGAGTATGTACGAAATATGCACATTTTGTATTTTGTCACGTAAATATTGGTTTGGAGTATTAGTGAATAATTTATTTACTGTTTTTCTTGTATAAAAATCACAATAAGAGATATAATTAAAATTAGAAGACAGTATTTATAGAAGCAGCATATTTTAATAAATTACACAATATTCTTTATAGCACGTCCAAATGCGGACAGGAATATGAATACCATATATTTCATTTAGTATAATGACAATGCTACTATTATCAGCGTCGACCTAGTTTGTATTCACCGACAAGAAAACAGTTCCTTAGCTTCTCGAGATACTCTGCCTCTGAGCTTTCTATTAAGCGCCTCAGTGGTGGCTTCAGGCTCAGGACTTTCGAAACCATCCGCGGTTCACCATGAAATCTCCTCAGCCTAACACAGTATCTCTGACTCTTCAAATAGGCTTACAGGCCTTATCTCAATAACGGTGTACGAAAGAGACAGACGAATTACATTGAATGTTACGAAAAAAAAAAAGATAAACAAATAAATGTGCAAAATACGCACATTTCTAAACTATAAATACAATTTTATGCAGTTAAGTTAATTGTACATACATACTTTCTCAGATCATGAAAAGGATATGATTTGTGAAGGGGCATTTAGATTTTGTTAATCCGATTAAATTTCAAAATTAAATATAGGAAAGGAAATAAGTTTGAATGAATTAGAAAAATTGGCGAAACAAAGACGTATGATATATAAATGGAATTTTATATTATTTATTGATTAGTTATAATAATATTAGGTTTATAATTTAGTTAATAATTTGTATCTTTACATCAAGTGGAGTATAATAAAAAAATTACTAATTGATGTCCATCCCGGCATGTTTTCTTCATTTATTACAATTATTATTTTTTGAATAATTATACATGTACAAATAAACCACCCAAACTCACAATAACAAATTTCTTTATTTCTCGAAGAGATACTGTGCAATACTGAAAGAATTCTAATGTCAAATTTGTTTTTCATTTTTCGAACATTTTCTTACGTTAATCGTTTTATGTTCATGATGAGCACTATAGTACATTTTTCATGTTACATTAGTATCAAGTAATATCATTACACATAAGAGACACATACCCAATGTAATGTAACTAGTCATGAGTTGCATGTGTACGCAACGGATTCATTCTCAAAGTTCGTAAAATATAAAAAAACAGTAACAATTAAAAAATATCAAAATATTTTATGATATTAAATATGTATCGCTACAACAATAATGTGGTTCTTAAGAGAAACTCTCAAAAAGAAACAAACGATAAAACGGAATTATAGCTTCTATGGCATAATTTGACACAAGGATATGAAACAGCCCGGTTCAGCACTAGAAATTGGGATTTGTATTCAAAATTATATCACAAAGCATTGTTTGATTGTTTTGCATTTTTATTGTACGTTGTGTTTGAATAAATATACACGATAAATATAAATAATGAACTGAGTGTACCTCGACTTGCATCGTTTCAGGTTATTAATCACGAATACCAAATCAAATATTTATTTATTATAATATCAAACCTATTTTTATGAACATACACATTTACTCTAAAACACAAATAAAATAACATACACAACGTTTCAATTCTTTTTTTTCTGGATCATCTTCAGGCAAACTGACGACTTGACAGCGATGATCTCACGTCAGTTGTGATACACAAGAAAAACAATATCAGTTAGATACAATGGTCAACAATACATCACTATTGTGTAATGTTGACCATTGTTGTACGTAGCTGATATTATTTTTCTTTTGTATCACAACTGACGTGAACCCATTGGTCTTAAATCGTCAGTTTGCCTGAACATGATCCAGAAAAAAAGGATTGGATCGTTGTGTATGTTATTTTATTTATTTGTTTTAGAGTAAATATGTATGTTCATAAAAAGGGTCGTTTTTTTGTTTTGTTTTTTCCTGGGGTTTTAGGGCTCGTCAAGGTCATTAAAGCCCTAGGGTTGTTTGATTTGGAATTATTTATATATGCAGGCGGAAAATATGACTAATTCTATTTATTAATCACGAAGTTTGGCATGTTCCGACATCAATGTGTTTTGTAAAAGAAATACATTACTATTGTATAAAACAAAAATGGGAGTACCATGACAATTGAATTGTGTTCTATGTACATAGAGAAATCAGCAGTTTCATTACGTTCCAAATTTATAGACCTTTTACGGGGACGAAATTGTGGACTGCTAGGAAAACCAAATTCAACACTTCCTCGAACTTCATTACGATCTCGAAAACCTTAATTATTTTGAAACAGCGTTTCATTTACTTTTAGATTCAGAATAATTTTTTGCACTTCATGCAGAACTATATAGAGCTCGTTTAAAATATAAAATATAAATCGGAGTGGGTTTTTTTATTACGATTATTAATGCATGATTGTATTAGTAACGACGTATTCACATCAAACATATCTTTCATTATCAAAAATTCATCTATTCCAAAATATCAAGGTGTACGTAGGCATCATGGTCGAGAAACAGAAAATAATAGTAATAGCGATCGATAAAAATAGAATATGTGTGAAATTAATTTCTGTCTTACATTATCAAATTCCCGAAAGAAACAAAGTTGGAAGATGGCGAGAGAAAGTAGTTCGCTGGTGGCGATATAAGTGCTTCCACCGATCATTTCCAAGGAAAGTCATTTCCACACAAAGAAACAAGAACAACGATTCTTTTGTGAGAGGACCGCGCTCGGGATTGAGGACAGGACACGGAGGAAGGAAAGAAGGAAGGAAGGAAGGGACTTGATGCAATGCCAGGGATGCGCGTCGTCCCCCAGATTAACCAAATCTTATTTGTTTCTCGCGATCCTCGATCGGGAGAAAAGAACGGAAAAGAATCGGGGAAGACGACTTTGGAGGCGAGGAAGGAGGGAGTTGCGGAACGACTTCGTCGGCGCGACGGGGCTTCGTCTCATCAGGCGACTTGGAGTTTGAACTGAGGGGAGATAGCAGTGGGTGGAGATTTTTAGGAGGGATGGAGAAGGAATAAATCTGGTGAGTCGAATATGAAAAGGATGTTGTGGCGAAAGTGAGAGAATTTAAGTTACTTAATTGTTAATTGGCACGTTTTATCAATAAAATGTCTGGTGAATTGAAGTGAAATCTCTCGAAGCGCTTTGTGAACATATAATTTTAACACAAACTGTATATTCAAAATATCGAATACAGCTGAACCAATTTAGTTACTTTCGTTCTTTTTGTATTTTGAACTATTTTATTATTGAAGTTGATGTTAAATCTATGTAAAATCTACGAGGAATATGTTATCGAGATTAATCTCTAGGCAATGCCGTATGAATAAAATAAACCCGTGTCTTCTTACATTGACGCTGGCTCATACGAAATTCTTTCCCTGAGCACTCCCACAAACGATAAAAAATAAAGACATAATACCAGAAGAAAAATGTAAAAAGGAAAGAAATAAAGGAGAGAGGGAATACTTATTTTTTCGTCTAATGTAGAGCCATACTTTTCAGGGATTTACAGTATATTTCGGATAGAAAGTTTACGCATATAATTTCGGAATTGTTGCGGTGAGAATCGAAAATTCCAAAATTTTGTATATTTTTTTCTCGTTAGGGTGACGATGGCTCTTTCGTGTCGGTCCATACAAGAACGGCTTAGTGAAATATAATGAGGATTAATTCGGACATTACACATTAATTTGGCTATAATGTTAGATTTTTGAGATCTAAAGAATACGTTCGTGAAAATCTCTGCCTAAGTATGCATTCGTGGAAAACCTCCTTGTGCTCCTCTGCTAGAAATATTTTTTTGTGCGACAATTGGCAGAGCTTACAAATTTCTTATTGCTACTTTATTTGCATTGCATTACGGGTACAATGATAATACAAACCACACACAAAGTACTAATATGCACAAAGTACACGTCAAGAAGCGAACGTACTATGAAAAGCAGAGTAAATAATATAGTTCTGAACCTATCAATGACAGAGATTGGAGAAGGATACAATGATAAGGAAAGAAAATCGATGGAACATGGAGAATAGAAAAAAAGATGACGCAGGGAAAGGAACAAACTTAAATTAAATCGACCAGAAGAATTTCCAAGAAATACAACTGAGTGGGGGGGTGGAAACGGAAGGTACAACAATGGTACGGGGACAATTTTCAATGTTGAGGAACAATGGAGAATGAGAGACAGCAGTATCTGTCGGACAACGCGACCTCTCGCCACGAGAGACCAGGGTCACCCGATCCGACGTCAGCGTTAAGCACACACTCAACGAGCCTCCCCGCCCCCTAGGGCCAAGTGAAGCGGAGTCGGGATCTTGTTGACCGATGCTTCCGCTTAGTGGCGACCTCACATCGTGCCTCCAAAAATGCATCCCATCCCTCTACTCTCCGCACAAATCGTAGATCGTTTGTTATTGTGTCCTTATCTGCATTGCGGATCGTGCAGATATTCAGCGTAATTTATAGAAAACACTTTTCTACTACACTTTCACTGAAATTGCGGAGCAATCTTGGTTAAATAATTGCAAATATACCTGTACTTTTATTACTTTTTTTTTCATAACCTATTTTATAACATCGTCCAATACAAACAGTTGAAAAATGTCTAAAATGAAAAAAAACAAAAAACAATCACATAACACNATCTAGATGTGTATAAGAGACAGACACCTACCGATTCCTTGGGCTCTAATGACCTCGATGTTGACGAGCCCTAAAGCCCCACACAAAAAAACAACAACTACCGATTCCTCTAAATAAAATTCAGTGATGCATCATATTTGACTTCAATTTCCAACATGATTATATGAAGTTTAGTTACAATATATTATGCTAAACTGTTCAAATTTTTCCGATAATTTGTTCGTCTTATTACAGTTACGACGGAAATGCAATGTAGCACATATACAAAAGATCAACAAATTTAGTTTTCTGTATAGCTAAACGAAAATTTACCATCTGATCTTCGATGAAATCAATTTATATGAAGAAAATGTTCTGGAAATTCTTAATGTAAAGACTAGCTGCAAATTATACCACAATTTAATATACTCAACACACACACACACA
>NNCF01127780.1:49290-63187 GCA_002313205.1 Laupala kohalensis | reverse complement strand
ATATATATATATATATATATGAAATCGATAACTGTCGTTTTGTAACCAATTGTCGTATCAAATAAGAAGTAAAATTAATTCCGTAAATACTATGAAATTACTGATATAAACAGGGAGTTTCAGTCAAGATGAAACTTATTTATACTTGGGTGGGAAGAACACTAATGGTTTTTATCACAACACCTTACTTTAAAATACATTAGTACTGATTACAAAAACCTAAATACTTTTGTTTCTGTACGTTCAGAAATAATGAGTAGCTCAAATTTGAAAAGTTCAGATATTGAGTATATGTCAGGAGATATATCAATCAAACTCGCAGCTCATCAGTTTTTAGCTGACGATTGCTAACGATGAACTGAAAGATACATTGATTCCGAGTAAAAAATACAAATTTTCGACTCGAAGGTTCTTAACAAGGCACGAAAGAATAACTGCAGTCACTCGAAGCTGCTGACGTGACGTAACTCACCCTCTACCATCCCCAACAGACGTCGGCATTTGGAACATCTCCGGTGAACAGAAGTCCTCAGCTTGACGCCATCTCCCAACATCCCCTCCTCTTCTCTTAACCTACTTTGCTACTGCGCTCATCACGAAAGTTTCCCGTTCATCCTCCTCTCTCTCCTCACCACGTCCCCGCATCTTCATCGGACGATCCCTGAGACACTGATCTCCTGCCAATAGCCACGACAGCCTTTAGTAGTACGTCACGGCTAGTGATCGATCGGAGGGATGATCGAATTTTATCGCCGCGTCTGATGAGGGCGCTCGACGCCGGCTACTGTCGGGATCCAAACAAGAGAAGCGAGGATGGAAAGGGGATGTATGGAGAAAAAGAAAACTACTGGCGCAATAAAACTTCACGTACATTGTTCGACTTGTATAAACATAAATATCTGATAATTGACATTTTGTATCAAAGATACGTAGAGTGAACACCCTTATTATGTAAGGAGACTTTTTAATAAATAAGCATTCTCGGAGAGAATTATCATTGTTTACCACGTTGGTTAGACATCTCATATTATTACATTACCTCTACAATACATTCTCTATTTACACTAATGTTAGAGACGTCGTGGGACAATTATCTACTCTCAAGACTAAAATAGTCTAAAACTATTTTTTTCTATTCTCTATCATTTTCGAATAATTAATTAAGGAGGGATTTTATTTTTTGGAAAATCTTTCTTTAAAATGTAACTAATATCCAAACAATGTAAGACACTTACATAAATAGTCGAATTTGTTTCTCTCTTAGAAACTACTTTAAAGAATTTATTTCAGAAACAAAGAAAATCTACTTATGTAACATTAAAAACTTGTTTTGTGATACAGTAAAAATAAAATAACTTATAAAGAAAAACATTAAAAATAACTATAAAAATAATGACAAAAGGTTTTGGCTCAATATTAATAGCCTAACATACCATTGAGTCAACTAAAAGAATATAATCATCTATCCCTACATGATGACACTATTTTGCCATTATCGCATATTCGTCTTGCAATAACTCATAAATTTGACTGTTCTTTAACGTTCCATTTTTCTGAAATAAATACAAATTACTCATATTGACAAATAAAAAAAGTAACGTTTAGAACTTCGTGGGGAATATTTCGACCTCAAGTGGTTACGTAACTACGGAAATAATGACAGTAACTTGGCGCGCGTCCACATACTGTTAAAACACAGCTGGCACTGAAATTACAATGAAAGGGAGCGGTCGCGACGACCTAGGAACGCAATGATAAACCATACTATTGGTGCAACACCATTGCACATACTTCCTCATATTCTATAGTGAAAATGTCATTTCTGGCGTGGTCCTCTTTATTTTGGTCGTCTTCCAGTTCTTTATACATGCTCGAAGTCGCTAGATGCACTTATTACTATCTTTTATTTGAAATTTGAAAGTAAAATAAATATTCAGAATATTATTTTAAAACACACAGCGACATATCAGTCTTATAAATATCGTAAAAGTGTTATGTAAATGTAATTTCGTTGTAGACAGATATTGATGTAATTTCGCATCCGCAGTGCTGTCTTCTTATATATTTTATTATCATCATCACTTCTTTCATTTCAGTTTATGAAAAATGTATTCTACGTCTCCTTGGTCCATTTACACTGCTAAATATTATTGAAGCTTCTTGAAATAGTAAATGAGAGTTTAGCAGACAGTAAATTATATTTCTGAGTCTATACCAAACTTTCAAGCGAAATACCGCTAATGGGGATGTAATGCATACTAATTGTACTTTACGTACAGAAAATTGAAGCAAAAACGTTGGACCTGTTTTTGAGAAACATTTGAAAGAGTACTTTGACCTTCATGTGAGGTACCCTTTGTTTTAAAGTAAACAACATTAGAGCACGTACGTCGGAAACAAGTAAATTCTACCGTAAACAATAAATGCGAATTAAAATGATTCATCCGTTTACTCTAAATCGCTGCGCATAGACGAACGGACGGACGGACGTTACGACAAAAAAACTATTTTAGAATCAGGGATTGTCAAAACGGATATTTCCCTCGAAATCTCGCTTTCGGATTTTTTCACGATTACAGTACTTTTTATATACTATGTACATGAGAAAGTTAAAGTGAAGTGTGGTGTAGAAATCTACCCCACGAATGAATATTCTGTATAAGAATTCATTCTAGCAGGCAGTAACTTTACTATGTTCGACTATTAATTATGAAACATTAATAGTCAAAAGTTTAGCACATACAGTCCACATAAAACTTTTTGTTTGTTGACCTTTGTTTGGGTGAAAATTAAACGCTTATTGACTTTTTGTATTACCTTTGTTATCAGAGCATCGCTTTGTTCTGAACTTTTTTACTTCATTCCACCTTTCTTAACTCGATGTAAAAGGCTGTCAGTTGCGAGTTAGAAGTGATGTCCCCAACCATGTTATTTTGACTATTTTATAGTTAAATTTTTCTTGTGATAATAAAAAATATCAGTGGAAACGAAAAGTTTTATAAATACTTTATGTGCAAAGTGTCATGACTATTAACTCATTATCAATAACAATTTCAGTTTGCTGGAATAAGGTCGTACCCACAATACTAATATTATTATTGAGCGTGATTTATACTGATCTTCACTCACAAAATGGAACAATTTTTTTAGAGAAGCAAATTACTGAGAAAACGCAGGGTTTCTTTTTCGGAACAATATGGCACATCATTTATTGATATTGTTTCCTGCGAGAATGAATAAAATTTAATTATTAAACTACAAATCACTGTACTTTATGGTGAAGAGCAAAAAGGATGTTTGTTTGATGTAATTTTGGAATTTGTTAGTGAATGAAATTGGATTTTGTGTGTATATTTTGGACCTAATTACATATTTTAAGTGCACATTTTCCGATTTTTATAGTGCTTTTCGATCAGAGTCCTGCTAATCAACTTCAATAAATTCCAATGAAACAAAGTATTCCATTCTTGCAAACAATATTATATCATTCGAGAATTGTTTACAGGAGCAGGAGCTCCTTGATTGAGTAGTCGTGGTGTTGCATGCATCGCTGGCGATAGGTTGACTCACGCGGTGACACAGTTTGCGCTAGCAGCAGTATGAGCAGGCGATGGTGTTGCTGGGGGTGGTGATGGGGTTGATGGGGGTTGGTGACACGAGAGCGGTGGGATCGGTAGAGCGGCAGCCTTGGGCGACGAGTAATTACACGCGCATGCTAATGGCACAGCGCGCCCTCGGCGGTTCTGCAGACACGCCTTCCCCATCCCCTTAACCTCCACCTTATTGCCTCCTTTTCTACTAGGTTATTCCTCATTATCCAATTCACAGCTTTCCTTTCTTATTATTTAGGTCCTTTTGAGATAACTGGATTTTTAAAACAACTGAAATTCGATTAATTTAGTCACTAGATTTATTGTATTAAATTTACTTTATTGACAGTCTTAAGTTCTCTCACAAATAATACCTAATAATTATACTTTAATAAGAATATTAGTAAAGCTTCTACAACTATTCATACGTTTAGTATTAAAATATTTATTGAAATAATTGATTCCTAGTCAGTGTTGTCAACCTATAATCCGCCAAGAAGCTTCGGTGGCCCTTAAAATAAAGTGGTTGTTAATTGCAATGATTCAACTAGTGTTGAAGAAACTTGTTTGCTGCGGCATTAATATGAGATCGTCAAATTTCTTCGAATTATATTTGAGAAAAGGAAAGAAATTGTAGAAAAAAACCCTTTTATCTGACCGAACTGATGTCCAATAATATTTCATCTATTGAATAATATTTTTCATTCAACAAGTATTTGCAAAGTCAGAACCATAGTTTTGTTATATGAAAAACATTAATTTCATTTTCTGAAATTTCTACGGCTCTTATTTAACAGACGTATTCATTGTTTAATATAACATTTAATAGGTTAGTGACCACTCCCCTAGAAGTCTTATGTTTTCCACTCAACTGTTTTGAATTCGCGTATAAATCTAAAATTTATATATTTTTTTGTTACTTCTGATGAGAAATAAACGTAATTTGAATTAAAATTAAATCTATTGACACGTCGTTTCTCGTTCTCCTATTCCTATCAGGCGAAAGGTCTTTCGACCAAATATAATTTGCAATTTTGAAATGAATGTAATTTGCATTTAATGATGACAGATATTCGATTAAAAGATCTCTCACCTAAAAGGGAAATAAAAAACAAAATGACACGTAAAAAAAAGATTTAATATATTTTTTCTCCTATATCCCACATTTTTATCTAAATAACGTTTAACAGTTAATCCGAAAAAAATGTTTCATTTGTAATTCATCGTAAAAATATAACTACAAAAGCAAGCAACGAAAACAATTTCTCTCTGTCGGTCTCGAATGAGTTTCCTTTGAATAGTAAAAAACAGCAATCTAGACCAACACAAAATCAACCTCAGACCTAGTATATCTATTCCTTTCGCCTACTCTTATCTCAATCAGTGTAATCGTGAAAGCCACTGACGGTCTTAACACACTTGCCATAACATACACTTTCAACATAGAGATTTAAGTAATTGTTTTCAGTCCTGTCAGATCGTTTGAATAAGTCTGGATCTTAAGCAAAACATCTAAAGTAAAGCATGCTACATGATGCATATGTAGGGTCTTGCCTTGGCGTATTTAACCGGACCTCGATAGATCTTCGGAAGACTAACATCATTTTAGGTTGACGCTTTTTTTATAAGTATGAACTTGTCGTGATTGATTGAAGAAGGATTACATTTTTATAATAAATAATAAAACAGACTCATTATTTATTATCGTATGTCTGGTTTACGAGCAGGTAAACGTGAAGGTGAACCGGAAAACACGAACAACCCATTCATACGGTTCCTCATATATATAAAAGACAATATTCAAATCTGCTAATCAGAACACAGGGACGGAAAATAATTTCTATCTCCTTTCCTCCTTATTCTTGCACCAAATCTTTTCGTTCTTCATTCTATTACCATTGTACCTCATTCCCTTCCCCAAGCGTTTGTTTTGCTCCCCATCTCTCCTTCGTTCGGAGCCTTCTAGCCTTATTGCTCCCATCACCTCCCTGCATACCATTGTTCCTTGTGGGGTCGCGTGGTGTCGTGCCCGTGTCTCACCCTCCTGGTCTTCCGAGCCCTTCTCCATTTGCTCCAACGCCGCCCTCCCGGCCTCCGGCGACGTCACCCCGAAGTGTGTCCTCCGCCATTGTGTTTCTTCGCTGCACGCTCGAGCGCCCCTTCATTTATCATTGTAGCGCATAGAAGCTCCAAATAATTATGCCTCGATGGATCTGACACCCCCGATAACTGTAAAAGCGCGGAAGCGGAACTGGGATGAACTTCTGAAAGGGCTCTGTTTCAGTATCATGGATAAGCCGTTATTTATTGGAATAAATACAAAAAATAAATATGTAACACATTTATATTGACTTTAAGTAAATATATGAATTTGAATTTAAAAAATTGTAATGAAATTACGACAGCTTTAAGTAAATTATTGTTTCTGGAGACAAACTCAAGCTGACGATGATCCACTCCATTTACACTACTAACATTTTAGACTTATTTTTTTATCTTTATCAATAAATGTAAGGAACAAGATTAACATTTTCTTTTATATCAATGACGTTCTAACAAATGTAATATGTTTGTAATTAGTTCTAACTGGATAACGCGCTCATAAATGTTTCCCTAACCCTTCACTGCAATTTAGTACAACGTCAAAAAATTGAAATATAAATTCATACCTCCGAAAGATAAAAAGACAATCATGAAGATGAAAGATTATTTAGTACACGTCATTGCGTTCAATCAAACAAAGAAGTTATATCGAAGACGAAATAGCTGAATCATGTCCACATAAATGTACCTATGGATGATGAACAGGAAGACCAAGGCAACGAATTGATGATTAGAGAAATTACTAACGTAAACTGATACGTTTCTTATTCAGACATGACTGATATATTTAGATTTTTATGAATTGCTCTTTAAAATAACTTTCAACCAAAAATAATGAGTTTTTGGGAAAAAAAACTCTTCTCTTCAAACATTTGTACACTCAAAACATTTGTAAACCATGGAGCATTTTAATGTCGTCATTATTACCTTTTCATTTCTTAAGTTTTGTTATATTTGCACATTTTCGCCAGTCTCCTATTCTTTTCTATTCCATATCTCCGAAAGGTAAAAAGAAAACCACGACGAAGTCTTCAGGAATGTTGTGGATCGGGAATGCAGAAATCACCATTTGTATAATTAGTTGATATTTCATTCTCGATAAGTATAAAAAAGATTTTTTGGAACCAAAGGTATGTGACTTGGATTTGTTGAGACTTTCTCTTGGTATTGCGTATTTTCAAATACATAAGTTCACAGACGTACAAGTACATACTCATGTTTCCTTTCGTCGACATTTAGACGAGCAGTAAATAATTTTCCAGACCGACCTCCAGATCGCTGTACCGGAATATAATATAGGCAGTCCTGCAATATACAAATTAGTTTCTGCACTTACGTTTTGAAAACTATATCTGCAAGAAGTGTGAGTTTACGTTTGGTCGATTGAATGCCCATGATGAAGCTAAAATTCTTCTTCAAAACATTTTGACAAAGTTCATTTCTTTAAAAAATAAACCTCAGTTACGAGGCATAATCACACAATTTCACAACAGTGAGTTAAAATATCCCAACTACTGAATTTCCAACTGTCATAATAAAGATCAGTGAATGTTATTATAAATTATATATCTAAATTTTCTTAGTCTATTCATTCAAGAACATTCCTCGTCATAGGCAAACGATCTTATTAACTGACATCACGAATTAAGCTTCTTTCACATTAGTCTTCATATTATCGCTCTCATATCTATTTCACTCTTTAGCTCTACTAATCCACTGTTTTACTGCTAACTCCATNATATATATATATATATATATATATATATATATATATATATATATATATATATATATATATATATATATATATATATATATATACAGATATATATATATATTTCATAACAAAAGAAGAATTATTAGCTACTTCCCTTCTTGTGTTTAAAGAAGTACAAAACGATCTTTCGTAACAGAAGTTTCCCCAATGGCATAATCCTTAGTTATGGTTATAATGAAATTAACCATAAATTCTCCAGGATTTACCAATAATTCTAAAAATGTTCCAGGACAAACGCTTATTGTTCAAAGTTTTCATTTGGTGTTCTAGAACAAATAAGACGTAATATATGGTGAAGATATGTGCATTCCCGTGGAACTTTTTAACCATTGAAAATCACACACCCGGTGAAATATGAATGCCATCAGCATTTTCTTCATAAACGTGTACAATTTTGTTGAGATGTAGTTGGTAGTAGAAAAATACATGCGCGCCTTATGCTCCTGAACTAAATAACTTTTTATTGCGCTAAAAAAAGTACTGGGTATTCAGAAAAAAAGCACACATATTTCCATTAGCGAATGATGACCAAAAATTAAAATAGCTTGCTGTCTCTTCTAAATATTTTCACACTATTTAAGAGTGCGCAAGCCCTGTGCTCCCGACACTGACCTGCACTTAACTATCACAGTGTTATTACCTCAGTAGTTTTATTTAACATCTGGTAAAACTATCTAGTGAAACAATGCATCAGACTGGAATCTAACTTATAAAGTTGTTCTGAATATTTTCCTCCACTAAAAAATGTCTACTATCCTTTTATTTTTGCATTATTTATTACCTATTTAAATCCATTTTTAAAGAACAAATATAATACTTACAGGTTTTTATTTCAACAAAATACTAACTTTAACTCACTTAACATATTTCTTGGATTAATAAAGATTGCATCTAATCTCGAGGTTATAATCCTGTTTGGGACGGTATGCAAATTTTCCTAAACAATCAATAGCGGATAGTGTCTGATCGACTTAACAGTTCTCTCTCTTATTCTGTAAGAAGCTCTGTCGTAAGCAATGACTTGCAGTAAGTGACTGTCATAACTGAGCAATATACTGTTAATTTTAAAATAAAAACTTAAATTTAAGGAATTGTTCACACTACCAGGAGCAAAAAATGAGCTACTAATCAAACGTGTAAAATATTGAATTAAAATCAGGGTTCCTACTTCTAATCCTAGATTTAATATACAAGGTACTTAACATGAAAAATAATTATTAAGACCAGATTACGTTACCGTAGGTACTTCGTCATGAATATCTTGCTTGGTCTATTTCAACGGACGCCTCTTCAATTTCGTTCAGCCCATGTATCCAATTTTTGATACCCCCTCCCACGTTGTGTGTGCTAAACAGCTCAAGCATTTGCAAATCCATATCTTCCAGTGTGCTCGGACCCTTCCCTTCCGAGGGGCCAGGAAATGAGAAATTGCTGACCCTCCAATGGAGAATGTCCGGCATTAATTCCAATACAAGGCGAAGGAGGGTCTCCATGGCTTAGCAAATAGTGAAGGAAGGGGGTAGTTACAATTGGATGCACTATTTTACGTTCATTATGATGGAAAAATATCGTTATAAAAATTATTAATGATATCTGTGGTAAACTATTACTGTAACAATATTTAAAGTCTGACCGACGTGGTTACATAATAAGACCTTATTGTTTGAAGGATGTTGTTATTATTTTTAAATGCATATCAATTTCACTCTTTCAAACATTATAAATAATACACTATAGATAGTACTAGAATTTAATTTCGATTAAATTAAATACATTTATTTATTGGTTATTTAAATCAATTTTCTCATAATATTAGAGTTTTTATGCTATATCAGGTATCATCATAAACTAGATGAAATAATTTTAAAACAATATGGAGATGAATGCAGCTTAAAATGAAGTTTTTTTGTAATTAAAACGTAAATTTCTTACCAACAGTGAAAGAGAAGAAGTCTACATTATTTATATTAACTCTAAATTGAGTAAACATAACAATTATACTCAAGTTCATCATTTAACTTTTAGTGAAAATTTCCATTCCATTTCTGTATATTGATTTATGTTTCTATCTCGTCATTTTCCTGTCCTGATAAGGACACATTTGAATGAAATAATTAACATTTAGTATTATATTTGCAATATTTCACAAACACTGGAAAACACTGTCTTCAGTTACATTCGAATCGTTTCTGATCTAGGTGATATATGATTGAAGTTGAGTCTGATTACATTTATGTTGATTCGATATTCGTTTATCCAAATGAAGTTACTTGCTTTCGAGAAATATAAAATATGTTTGAGATTAAAAGAAGAATATTATATCCACCACTAAAATAACCATTTTTGCTTGTTTCAATGCACTAATTAATTGAAAGCTGTACTTTTCGGTTTCTTGAATATACTGAAAAACACATCAATGGATACTCAAGTTTAAATTATATTCTAGGATCTTACTTCTGGAAGACATGTTCAAACAATTTAACGATTTAAGAAAAAGGAAGTTCCATGATCACACTGTGGGTAATGAAGATAGGAATATTTCCAAGAGTATCATACAATGGGGTCCTCTAGGCACGAGGAAACAAGCGAGATCCCGAAACAACGGGAGAAGAACATCTGTTCAAGAGACAGGAAAGAATTTAGAGGAACTGCGAGATCGCGCGGCGTGTAGAAAGAGTGAAGAAATATGTGGACAACAAATGCTCTTGATGGATATATTAAATTATTATTATATCACATTACATTGTTTAGCAAGCATGTTTTGGTAATTGGATAGGAAATGTAAATATCTAAATGCGGTGCCTATCTGTATAGACGATTTTATGAGGATCTCTACAGTGCATTGAAATATCACGATCTCTTTTAAATATTTAACATTTCCGCTGAATATTCATCACTCTGCACGTCACTCAAAAGTCACTGAATTCGAACACTTCACAGAATAAATATATCGTACTTATGTCATATATAGTACTTTCACTTTGTCCAGCATTGGAACTAATCGTTGAATCCCTTTTTATCTACCTTCCATTCACTATTCAAAGAGAACAAAGGATCACGTGGTTTTTGTGATTCCCCCACTAACAAAGCTCGACCTGACTGACCAATCGCATGCTGGAAAGCTGCTTTTGATAAACACACCCTAAGTAATATTGCAGATTCAATGAATTCACAGGGGACAGTTCTCACTTCAATCACAAAACCAATGGCGCAGACCTTTAAAGGTCACGTGACCTAGAGAATGAAATGCATTAAAGAAAATGCCACATCTGCCGTCACCCTCAAATTCATGTTTTTCTTCCATTCCAGTGAATTGTTGGTAGACCTTTTAACACATTGCAAAAAAAACAGGAAATTTGACAGATTTACATAGCAAAGAAGGAATGTAATACAATTATTTAAATGCAAGTTGTCGTCCGTCTGAGTTCGTCGCCAACACGAGTTCTGGAGCTTTGAATTCGTTCAAGTAGTATTGGAGAGCAAAACGCATTTTCCCACTAACCTGTACTTATTTTGTAGAAAACTAAGAAAACATTTTCAAATTGTAAAGAAAAACAATCGCAAAAATTCTTTTAATAAAACAAGAACTGTTTGACTTCATGGCTTCGAAACTTCCAAGATACTGACGTTTCTAAATCTCATGCCCAGATTCATTTAAAGGTATTAATCAACTTTGTTTGAGGAATTAGTCCTAAACTACGGAAAACGAGTATTTAGAGAATAAAATCTGACAGTTCTCGTAAAATCATAACTGTATCACATAAGCATAACTATATACCAACACAAAAATAGGAACAATCTTTAAAAGTCTTACTTTATACATGAGCATCACAAAAAATTACAACTATAGTAATAACCAATTTTCATATGCTTTTAAGAATGCACTCTCAGTGAAAATATTGATGGTGAAAGATGAGATAAAATACAATGGATCGAGAACGTTAGTGATGACATCTAACAACTCAATGAGACAAAGTAACTGGAAAACGCAAAATTACTTCTCGGCTTTGTATTAAAACGGTTCGAGATTTGTACGAATATATGGAGTTATTCTTCCAATTCTGTACATATTTATTCCACGGAACACGATTTCATTACATGACATGGAATATATGTGTTGTTGGACTTACCTAATATCACCACAACTCTGATGTGATGGTAAGTACGTAATCATTAATTCCTTCCTCCCTCCCTCCCTCCCAGCACTACTGCGAATACTTTGCATCGCACCCTCAGTAGTCATCAGCAATCCCTATCATCGAAGTCCCTTTCCATCAGTGCATCAACAACGCAGCCACCCCACCCCCCGGCATCATCCAATCTCTTCCCACTGGTCCGCAACCATGCTCTCTTTTTGTGACGCAGACAGGCGCTTCTCCATTGTTCGCGGTCCAGGTGCGACAGTGCGTGGCGCGTGGGACCGCGACCCTCAGCCGCTGTTCAATTGTAAATTATAGCCGAATTTCAATTTCGAAATTTCCAACCAAATAGTGCGTTTCCAGAAACTCACGCTCTGTTCCGCAAAGCCCTGTCGCGACCCTCATACACACAATCGGGAGAACATATTTGCGTCCTTGGATGGCGTCACGTCGGGGCGGAAGAGAAAAGGATTACGACCTTTGTGTTGCAGGGTGAAGGTACGCGAAGGGTTTCCCGAAATTTGGAGAGAAGGGAGCCTGTGAGGGTGGCAGCGATGGAGGAGGCTTTGTGCGGAAAGGGTGAAAACGGACCCTGAGGGGTGGACGCAGATTTGCACAGTTTCGGAGAGGGCAACAGATGGCGCTTTTGAGTGCAGATGCTGGAGAAACATCAGGGATGTAGATGAAGGTGGTGACGATGGGAATAAAAATGATAGGAGAGTGGGATGTTGGTGAAGGCACGTGGGGGAGCCAGTTTTCACTTAAAAACGGCGGCTATACTGAGAGACGGAACAATAGTATTATAGACGAAAATATTTTGGATTCCACCTCGACGGGGGAGACACTCGTGGAAGCAACAGCTGGTGAAATATAAATATACTAATTTTATGTGACAGTTAAGTTGCAGATGTTATCTGAGCAGGGGTTCATTTTAGAATACGACAAAGGAATAACCGCATATTGAAAGGACGGACACAGCCATAAATAATTCTTAGAGATTTTGCTCCCGAGGTCATGGATATATTCAGTATAACTGAAAAGTTGTCGTTAAAATATTAACAGCAAATTCATCAATTATAGTACCTAAGTATGGTATTTCTCTGTAATACAGTCCTGTACAGTAAAGAACGCAGAATTTTTGTTAAAGATTTAATAATTTGTAAATAGGAGTCACTAAAATAGTCATTTCATTTTCCACTTAACTATTTTCCATATACGCTATTCATGTAAATCGAGTTCGAGCTACTTTATTTTAAATAAGGCTATAAAATTTCAAATGCAAGCTACTAGGACACGCGCCATTACAGAAAAGTACGTTAACATAATATAACAAAAACTTAATGACATTTAAGAGCGCATGGAACTAAAAGAGTGCCGTTGCAGAGTAAAACATACACGTAGTTAAGCGTAGTAGAATATCATGTATGATTCTTCGAGAATTTAAAGATTCGTGGTAATTGGATAATGATTAGATATTTACATCCAATCATGGGATAACTTGTCAACGAGAAAACAATACTACGATAATTTTCTTAAACATACAATTACAATTCTCTCCAAGAAAAATTTGTAACCTTCAAAGTGTTCTAATAATAGCGCATACCAAATTCCAAACATTAGTAAAAATAAAGGTGGAATGTTTGAGAGAAAAGTGGAAAAGCTAAATTTTAACTCAGTGAAAATTCATGACTTAACTGCAACATTACTATTCTCGGGTAAAATACACTTGAGTCTAATCGAGCAGCAATGGTTTTTACGTAGCAGCAGCGCATTTTAACTTGCTTCCATAATGCCCTAATGATGTTGTAACATCACACCTCAAACCCTGATGTGTTGTTATTATTCTTTTGGTAGAAGCGGGATCCACATACATACCAAAATCCCTATGGTAGTTTTTTTCGCTGCCACCAGCTCGGTGTCCCGAGCAACCAAACTCACGTGTAATAATAATAAATAATGATTTATTACAAATTACATGAAATCTGAATTGTTTACAGACACAAACTCCAAAATTCTACAATACATCTAATAATCGTTGATTAGACAAATAATGCTGTAAGAGAGCATCGTTTATACTTTGTAAAATATAGTTGAAGACAACTAAATTTTAATAAACCCTCAGGTTATCGGTTCTTTCGAAAAGATAAGTTGTTTTCACCCAACAACTAACTGAAACTAGTTACGACCCTCGCACCTAGTAATGAATTCATTAAGTCTACCGCAGCAGCCTTAACAAACAATCTGGTCTCCACGACCAAAACTTAGTACAGTCACTTGTCCGTGCTGAC